>APFE031347489.1:15730-30924 GCA_000404065.3 Pinus taeda
AGAAAAATCATATGCCGCGATTCTAACTCAAGCAAATCAAGAGAAAGCGGAAGCTCCAATCGCATTTTTTAGCTCTAATTTACAAGGTGTTGAACTCAACTATTCAGACGTAGAGAAACAAGCATACGCTGTTTTCAAAGCGATCAAACATTTCAGACCTTTCTTGCTTAAAACCCATACCAAGGTCATAGTACCGTTTCCAGTAGTAAGAAATCTCTTAATACAGAAAGATGTGGGTGAAAAGAGAGCAAATTGGATCACTGCTTTACAAGAATACGACCTTGAAATCAAACCAACAAGCATTGTGAGAGGTCAAGGCTTCTGCAAAATGTTGGCTGGAGCATCGCAGATTCCGGAAAGTTCATCTGAGGAAGTACAAACATATGAGGTAAGCCTAAACGATATACAATCATTATACGCTGACACCATTTATTATCTCAAGAACGGGTATGCTCCAGCACACCTGGATCACACCAAGAAAAGAGCCCTGAGATTAAAAGCTAAACAATATCAGCTCATAAATGATGTTCTGTTTAAAACGAATTATGATTCTGTGCTTATTAGGTGTCTTGAGAAAACTGAAGCCGAAAAGGTTTTACAGGAACTCCATGATGGGCTTGCAGGCGGACACTATGCTGGAGATGCTACCACACATAAGATCTTGCGTGCAGGGTATTATTGGCCCACATTGTTCAAAGACTGACACAGTTACGTGAGGAAATGCCAAGTCTGCCAAACTACTGTAGGAAGACAAAGGAAACCGTCCATGCCACTACAACCGGTAAATATTGATCAACCGTTCAGTCAATGGGGCTTGGACATAATAGGTGAGATCATTCCTCACTCTTCTAAGCAGCATAGGTACATCCTCAAGGCAACTGATTATTTTACTAAATGGGTAGAAGCGGTACCTCTCAAGACAGCTAATTCTGAAAACATCATTGAATTCATAGATCAATTTATAATCACTAGGTTTGGGTTGCCGACGGCTTTAATATTTGATAATGCTTCTTACTTTTCTGGGAATGCAATGACTGATTTCGTACTTAAAAGAGGGTTCAAACTGAAATATTCGGCCAACTACTATCCGCAAGGAAACAGATTGGCTGAGTCAACAAATAAGAACTTAATCAGGATTATTAAAAGAACAGTTGACCAGAACCAGAAGAATTGGCACAAAACCTTGGTAAATGCTTTATGGGCAGGTAGAATAATGAAGAAAGCTTCAATAGGCACTTCTCCCTTTAACTTAGTTTATGGGAGGGAAGTGGTTCTTCCAACGCACTTAATGATTCCCTCCTTGTCTTTAGTACAATACATCGATGAAGTATCTACTTCTTCCTTACAACTAAGACAAATGGAAATAATTAAATTGGAAGAACAACGAGAACAAGCTAAGAAAACCCATGCTCATCACCAAGCGCTAATAAAATCCTCTTTTGATTCAAGCATAATGACCAGAAAAAACTTTCAAATGGGAGATCTAGTTTTGAAATGGGATAAGGCTCACGAAGAGAAAGGCAAACATACAAAATTCCAGAAAATGTGGCTTGGTCCTTTTCAGATTGTAGAAGTCATAGACCCATCAATGTTTGTGTTGCAGGATTTAGCAGGTAGAAAGGATTCTTTGCCTGTTAATCGACAAATCCTGAAAATATACTTTCCATAGAAGATTACTCTTCTAAATTTTTGTAGGATAGCTTTTGTTTTTTTTCTTCTTCTTCGAAATAAAACCGATTTTAGATAGTTACTGCAAAAGTTCACTTCAAATGGACACCAAATTCTCTGTTAGATTTTGATTTTTCGCTTGTACAAACAGTAAAATTTTTTGAAAAATCTGACCTTTATTATTGACGGATAGAGTCCAACTTTACCCTAGATATGATACTAGTTCCGACTTCAAAATTTTTTATGAAAGAAACCTTTGGCAAAAAACTTGTTTTATATCAGCACAATGAAAGGTATCAATAGTAAAATGAGTATTCTCTGTAAAACTGCTATTTTCCAAACTCTATTATTATCGTCCAGAACTTTCTTAAGGAAAAACAATGGTTTCCTCCCTGCTAAAGGAAATCGCAACATTCAGAGAAATAATCCGAGAAAACACTATGTCTCAAAGAATAGGAGGTCTCATCACGAGCCGGCTTATCATGGTCACAGATATTATAACTTGCTGACTTTGCCAATATTGTCCACCAAAATAGGGCAACGACCTAAAATTGTTGCAATCAAAAGACAAGGGGTCTCATCACGAGCCAGCTTGTTCAGCAAAAGTGTAAATCAAGTGAATGACTGTGTCATAATTTGGCCACCAAACCAAGACATTGTTCTTTACAGGATAAAAAAGAAAAAGTATCAAATGGGTTTTTCTCTGAAAAAGTTGTAGATAGCCTTAAGCAGGATAAAGGATCATTGTTGGGTAACAGGTAACCCTGTCGAGGCTATGGATGCCTACTGGTGACAGAGGCTTTACCTACGGTAAATGAGCATATTTTAAAAAGGGCCAGCATAACAGAGATGCCCTCATTTTATCTTTAAAAAGGACCAAGTAATGACTGGCGTAAATACAAGGCTAAACCTCAGGAAGCAAACGATTGGAATAGAGAAAGGTTGAAACAAATTATCATTGATAGGATAAGACATAATGTACTCTATCTGTCCATAACAAAGTTTAGACTTATGAAAATTTTTCTGTTTCAGAAGTTGAAATTCAATAGAAAATCAGAGATAACTGGTTCTTCGTAGTGAATCGCCATTGTTGTGGCCACCAACAACCCCCCTCTTTTGTTTGATATTAGCAATAACACCAAGCAAATAGGGGACCCTTAGTAAAAAATTCAAACAAACATCTCTATGAACAATTTTTTTTTCCTTAGAATTTTATCGCAGCAAAGCAAGGAAACGTTTCTTTTATGGGCATAACAAACTAAGAAGGAGCGATACAAAATTCATCGCATCGCATTCACCATAAGCGCCCTTAAATAAGAAACTTAAGAAATCTCTGATGGTCGATGTGTGACATCGCATATCGCAACATCGCGTAAAGCGGCATACAATGACTAATATCTGCGATCTGCAATCTGCGATGAGCGCGAATTTTCTTGGCAAAATATTCAAGGAAAGCTGCCCATTAATCAAAATTAAGCACGCGCCTTTAAAAAGGAAATTAATGATTGTACGAATGGCTTCTTTTCGTTTTTCGAAGAGTCAGTTCACTTTGAATTTCATAATTATACACATGCAAGCTCTAAAGCTTTAATGTCAATCTTTATTTCCATTACTCTTTTCCTTGACACAAACTATAAAATAGGAAATAACATGGAACAATTTTGCAGGAAACATCTAAGGAAAAGGGGAAAGCGCCAATGCTCGGAGAACACAGAAGAGATCTCTTCAGAAATGGGTGCCACATACGATAGCACTACAGGTTCCAGAGTATCACTCAACAGATGATAATGACCGATAGGTCATCTGAAGCTCAGAATTAAAGGCACAAAAGCAGCATGATTACAATAAGACCTGAAACTTACACGCAAAAAATCCCGCCACGAAGAACGGAGGCAGTTTTCAATCCAGGGAATTGCTCAAAAAGTAAAGTCTTTTAACTCATCAAGTCATCCGCAAAGATAGAAACCAAAATAGCAAAAGCAGAACCAGTCTGAGGGAAACTTGAGTTATTTCCAAGTATACATCAAGTCAGCGGGAGATTCTCTAAAATATCTTATATTTTACTAGAAAGTTGTGCCAACCCTTGTTACTTCTATTTTTATAGCACACACGAAAGGGGAAGGCAACCAACCGACTCTTCTCAGGCGAATGCTGCACGCTTACAGCACTAAGGAGAAAATACAGAAATAGTTCAAAGTCAGATTTAATTTTAGAAATAATTTGCTTTCTCAGAAGGACGGTCATTTGAAAACCAGATCCTAAATTTATGTAATCAAGTTAATTAGCTAGCAGTATTTAAACCCTTCTAGGCATTTAGAGAAGGGTCCGGAGATTTGTTAAAAACTCGTCCTCAGAACATGCATTTTTGCGCCCTCGGAGGTGGTTTTGATGAATGGATGGATCAAGGTTTATCAATATTTGCATTTGATATCTGCTACTGATGTTGCACTTCTGTACTCTTGGTAGATGTTAGAGCAAGGAGAGATAAATCATTGTTTCTTGAAGCTTATGAGTGGAACGAGTCATAAATGGTACTTTTATCTCTTGACTATTCCTGCTTATGTTCTTGAAGTGATTTATAGTTTCAGTAGTTTATATTTCATTTTATGAATGTATGGGTTATCATTTGGCACTTTTGTACGGTGGAGTCATATTGTTTGTGTCTGACATATGAATAACTTATTATGTGATAATGTTGTTCACAACTGTTTTGCCTAACTTCTTATGCAAAGTGGTTTATCTTTAATGTTTCTGTTCTTATGATAGCTGAATGATCTTTATTACCAGTTATTGTTCGAAATCTTTTTTAGATCGCATAATAGAAGATATACACCCCGGGTTAGTGTAGATTAGATGTGTTGTTTCTCATTAAATTACAATAGTATAGAGTTACTTTAAAGAGTCTGAATTATATTAGCTTTAAATTCCTCTTAGATTAGCATATTTCAACTCTACACACACACACACACACCCAAGGTCGGGAAACTGGTCCTGTCATCCCCAGTCGGACCCACTATACCAAACGGATAACGAGCTACCAACCAAGGTCCGGACCGGGTGGGTATCCCCCTTGTTGTCCACCCGATTTTCGGTGCTTCAACAGGTCCCAAACCCATTACTTTTTAGTGCATAATATTAATATTTTAAATAAATGATTTTATAAAGATATAATATTATATTTTCATAAAATTGAAATTATTTAAAAATTAAAATTATTTTTAAGAATGACCCATAATCTTATAAAAACATTTCTTCAGAGACATTTGCATATGCCCAATAATTTAGTCAGGAAATTAATTACAAAATTTCAAAAACAAAGTGTAGTCTTTCTTTAACAAGAAAAAACTATACAACATTGGTTCCAACTCGGGACTGCTTCCCCCTGTGGGGTGGGGTGCAGAGAACTTGTAGACCTATGCCTTGAGTGTCGAGCATTCATTTGTGCTAAAACTTTAGTCATTTGCCACCTGTAACGTGTTCTGCAATTTGAAATATATATGATTCCAACTAAAACCAAACAATCAGTTGCTGCAAGTAAAAGTAACTAGAACTTTGGCTAATCCATTGGGTTAGTGGAGTCAACAGTTAACAAATGTTCTTCTTCCCATCTCCTACAACTTATTACACTTCAGGAAAACCAAACTAGATATTGTAAATGGAATCCAAAATGAAACAACTACAGATCTAAACTGAATCAATCCATAAACCACTAAAAAAAAACCCATTTATATACTACACACCAAATCGAAAGATCTACTAGACATCAAATATGAAAATAACTAAATTAATCCCACACAACCTCTACCTAGTTGAGATGGGAATTTGCATTATTAGGTGTAGTCATGCTTCTAGTGCAACCATGTGAGGATTAGATTGACTAGTAGATGACCTTATATATAGCTGAAAATTTGAAAAGTATTTACAATATGAAAATGAAATTCCATGAGAAATACTTACAATTGAATTATGAAAACAACATTTTTTGTTGATGACTGAAATTTTTTATCATTTTCAAGAAAGATATACCACTGAATGCAACCATTAATAAGCCTTGAACAAACATAGAAGTAAAGGAATTTGACATCTTGAACCAGTGGAATTGGTAACCTAGTGGAATCACCAGATAGACAAAGTGGAGTTGCTAGGTGAAATAAATGCAACCAATATCAATTGCCTACTTATTTACCGATAAGGAGTAGATCTAATCTTGATCGTTCTCTTGGGAAATATTTCTTCATTACTCACTCCTTGGCAATGGTGCCCAATGTCGTTTCTATTTCTCGAAGGTAGTTATTAGCTACAAAACTATGTCAAGAAATGAAATCGACAAAAAATAGGTTCAAATTGGCCTTCGAACCAGAGGGGGCTCCCTAAAGTGTTACGAAGTTTTTTAATGTTGTTCACTATCACTCAACAAAAGCCTATGAAACACAATAGCTAAATATAGGATTTTTATATGTGGTTGTTAATAAGTATCCAGTCTATGCTCATAAATAAATACCCCTCTTACTGAGGTTTGATCAAAGTTCCATCGTCAAATTTTGACATAATAACATAGCTTTAAAGAGTTTGGTAGAGCAAAAGAAGAGAAATTAGATAATCAAGTATCCACCCTGAATACTTAATCAACTAAAAAGAACAAATGCATACAAAAAAATATCTGCAATCCATATAAATATGTTTAAGAGATGACAAAAGGAAATAATTTAATGATGCAAAGGTACTAATTTAGACAACCTATCCATTTATCTAGTCTCAGTGTAGATGATAACCTTGCAATGGTTATCAGGGAGGTTGATCCTGAACCTATCCTTTCCATAAGTTCTATATTACCTCAAACATATGAAGAAACATATTATTATGAAATCACTAGAAAATACATAGCTATGAAACAAGTTATGTTAGGAACTAGAATAAAAAACCTTTAATTAATAATTCTGCAGTATAAGTCTTTACAAAAATGGCAGGATTTTGGCATCAAAAACCAACCCTTTTACATTACATATGATACAATATATAACAAATATGTTAGGTCCCTATAATATTAGTGATTCTCCCAGTACCATTTTCATTGTATCCCTTATTGTTGTAGTTGTGCCCCTATTGTCCCCATAGAAGCCCAGAGGACTCAGAGGGATACCACAAGATGCAATTTCCAAACTTGGAGATCCTAAATTACAAAGACACAACATATTCAATATCGAGCTCCTACAAAGCCAGAAAAGGTGTGTAGTTGTTTTTTTTTTAAATTCCATAAATTCTATTTGAAAATTTAGTTTGAAGTGATTCAAATGGCATAATGAGGCATAATTATCATTAATTGATGCCCTGAAGAAAGAAAATGGAAACACTTAGTAAGTAACCTGAAATCTCTACCATGACTCATGAAGAAGAGGAAGAAATGCAACATGATATATCAAAATTATGAGAACAAGTGCAACAATTTTCACTGTCAAAAAAAGTAACAAAAGGTAATATGGATGGTTTAAATAAAAGGCATGGAAACTAATATGAATGACATGAAAGATAATATGGATTACATGGAAGCTAAGATGGATGGTATAGAAGAAAAACTTAAATGCAACATCGAATATTTGAAGATAGATTCGACAATGTTGCTACAAGAAATGCTTACTAATGGAAAAATGGTAGTAAAGAAAAATCATAATGAGAATAAAAGAAATGCTAGCCATGATTTCATAGAAACTAACATTGAATTGAAGATCCACCATGTTCCAAAGATCGATATGAGGAAGTTTGATGGCAATGATCTCGTAACATGGATACTATAGACAAAGCAATATTTGGATCTCCGTAATGTGAAAAACACACAAAAGGTATGCATTGCAACTTTATACTTGAAACCAAATCAGTTTGTGTGGTATTGATGGCTTTTCTCTCGTAAACAAATTGTCATTTGGGAAATTTTTACGAAAGAAATGATAACACATTATAAGGATACAAAAAGAAACACCTTTTTTAGCCAATTGATAAATATCAAACAAAAGGGTTCAATGTGTTAACACCCAGGTTGTTCCCTATTACTCCCAAGGTAATACGGTCGGGGTAACCAATAACCAATCTTTGGATTAGAGCTTCTAGCCCAGCTGTAATCAGAGAGGGCTCTCTCTATAAGGTTTGTCTCTGTTCTGTGGTGATATTAGGCTAGTTATGAAACAAAGGTTTTTGGTTTATGTTTGGTTGGAAGGATGTCTTTCTGTAATTAAAGTGGAGTTCTGCAGAGAAAGTTAGTCTATTGGGCAATGGAGTCTGTGGCTATTGGTTTCTTGAAATCTTGAGTTTGGGCAGCTGGAGTTACAGGGCCATTTAGATACTTCATGAAACAAACTTGAAATTGTGATGTAGGAGTGTAAACAACCAGTGAAAAGAAATTAAGAATTTTCCACTAAGCTGGGGTGTGAGAAAGGGATGTATTCCTCAGGAGAAAACTTGAATTCCTGAAACAATAATCATTGTGAAGATATAGTGTGAAAGGGTAGCAGTTAAGAATTACGCTTTCATTACCATAACTAAAGAAAAACATTCAAAATAGCTTAGATTGAGTTAAGGGTAATCTGTGATTAAATCCTGGACTATTCTTTTTCCTTGCTATTAATTGTGACACACAGGAAACATGAAAGAGATATGAAAGATAAACAAACACATAACAACGAGTTACAAGAGAAACTTATTGTGCCATGAGATACACAGGAATTCTGCAACTTTCAGCTAAACACCAGAAGACATCAAGCAACACAGAGCTTTTGAAATTCCATCGTCTTTTGTATTACTTCTCTGAGAGTTACAGTAAAAGAACAGTAAAATAGATATGAATGATCTCTTACATCCAACGTCCAACCCCTGCTAACATATGAGAGGGGGAATATATAGAAGTGTTTCATACAAAATATCTCAGGCATTGAGTCATCCGAGAGGTAAAATATCTTCATTAACTCGTACAGAAATTGTAGATAAGAAGTTATTACAATCTTTAATACAACATAAATGCTCTTTACTCATGTCAGAAGATTTTAACCTTTGGAGCTCACTGAGTCGGTTGAGCGCTTTGTTATAACTGCTGAATGACGTGTCTGTGCAGCTCTATCCTCCTGTAGCTTTTTGGCCCTGTCACCTGTGACTGCCAGTGCTGCTGTGGTGGCCGAATATTTGTGCTGAGTTGGCTCAACCTCTTTCTGCATACCTGCTGATGTGTCCTTATCTTCCTGTGTATGAAAATTTTAAATATTTTCAAAAAAGAAACAACATAATTACTGACTTTGATTCAGAAGTAATTGTATCAAGTTGTTCCAGACTTCCTGTGTGGGCAGTTGATGCCTCAAAATTGACCCCATGGTCTCATCTGCCTCTGTATACTTGTAAAAATGGGGAGGCTCATCAAACAAGTGAGTGATTTCATTCATTATGAAGAATAAGCTCTCCACCCTGTTGAAAAGGGTCTGTCGTGTTGCTGGCCCTGCTTCTGCTGATGTGCTTGCCGTTTCTGAAATTTGATTGGCAGCAAAAGTGTTGACTCTCTTGGCATATTTTTCATGTGAGAGTAGCTTTCCTGATTGCTCCATCAGGCTAGGAAGACCTCTATTTTGTAATGCCATGAACCTGTGTTGGAACTTATTGATATCTGCCTGCATGTCCTGGCTTCTTCTTTCCAGGGTCTGAACCAGGTTTCTTAATGTCAGGACCCTTTTGATCATTGAAATGGTCTCAGTCCTGTTAGCAATTCCCATTTTAATGAGCTGGGAGCTTGTCATGTAGTTAAGCACATTTATCATTCTGGTGGCAACCTCAGGCATGTTGCCTAGAGATGCCCTTGCCCTTTGGATTTCTCTGTGTGCTTTTCCAATGAGCGCCACTTTCTCATGAATGGCCTCAATGTACTCCCATTGGTCTGTGATGGACTGGCCAATGTTGCCCTATAGGATCATTTTGAGCTCAGATGTTACCTTGTCCAGTGTGAGCTCCTTCTCTAGCTCATTTATTCTCTTTTTAAGAGCCTTTACCTCTCTTTCTCTTTCAGCCACATTCTTCTTGGACTTGTCATATTTATCATTGATTTTAGCCAGAGTGTCTTTGGCCTGATTCAACTCTGACATTTGAGACTCCAAGGCTTGAATCTCATTCCTCAGCTTTTGCATGTCAAGGCTTTCAGCCTGCTCTGTTGTTGGTGCTGAGGTGGACGGTGCTTCCTGTTGTGTCTGTTGACTGGGAGGGGTAGTGGTTTGAGGGGCTTCCTCCAGATTTATTGTTTCTGGAGGAGGTTGTGAGGTTTTTCCTACCTCCTTTTGTTGCAATGTTGCCTGAAGGGTAGCCTCTGATTCCTGCAACTTCTCTTGTGTGTGGATGAGCTCTTTATATAATGTAACCAGCATAGCAGCTGCATCCTTATCTTGTCTGAGCTGGGCAATCTCTTCTGTTTGAGGATGAAGAGTTGCTGGGATTTTTATCATTTTCCTCAGTACTGCCATATCAACATCCCTCAGCTTCAGAATCTCCTGCACTGCCTTGACATCTTTAGGATCATGTCCAAGCTCTATTATGATTTCCTCTAGAGCTTTGATTCTATTGCCCTTTGCTTGAGAGGAAGCGCTTTCCAGCTCAAGTTGTGCAGTGGTGTTATTTAGGCTATTGTGTAGCCTATAGTTCACCAAGGTCTTATCTGCCAAGGTGGAATACACCATCTCACCCGTTTGTTTGTGCAATTCAATTTGATCCATTGGGTGGATGTCCTTGCACAGGACCTCAAGGTTGGTCCTGATATAATCAGCAACTGACTGTGGTTTCTACACTGCTGGTGTGAAATGGCTCATTATCATTTTACCCTCATGTGCATCATATGCAGACATGAGTCTCTGCTGGTTTGTAGGAGCCATTTCCAATAAATGATTATATAACTACAGCCTCAAGGGTTCATTTCTCTTTTTGATGTCCTTGAATTGCTGCTTGATGCTTCTCTCGCCTTCCCTCTGTTGGCCTGAGGAGCTAACTTCTCCTCCTGCTGCCCTTTCTTGCTCTTGCTGTTAGGAACTGGCTGAGGCTTCCATGCTGGGCAGGCCTGTACCTGAAGTCTGCCCTATTGGCATTTCTTCTTCTGAAAAAGGGTTTAGCCTTTGCCTCTTCTCCCCTTGAGTAGCTGAGGTGGTGAGGGGAGTCTCTCTGTCCCTTTTCCTGCTGATGTCCTCCCTTTGTGGAGTTTGGAGGACAGAAGAATCAATCCTTGAGTCTTGCCTGGGAGGTGCCATTTGTGTTGGTTGCTGCTGTGTGGCCATTGGGGCCTCTCCTATCTGTTCTCCTTGCCCTGGCTGCTCCTTTTGTGGCTGTGGTACCTGTTGGGGTTGTTGAACCTGTGCCTG
This sequence comes from Pinus taeda, assembly GCA_000404065.3. NCBI lineage: Eukaryota > Viridiplantae > Streptophyta > Pinopsida > Pinales > Pinaceae > Pinus > Pinus taeda. Next base: position 26,767 of record APFE031347489.1, read on the forward strand.
CTGTACCTGTTCCTGTTCCATCTCTTTCTCCTTGCCTTTGCTGTGACCTTGGCTTGTAGTTTGGACTACCTCCTGATGTGCTGTGGAGGATGAGGCAGCTGCTCCTGCTTGAGGCTTTGGTAGAGAGTATACCTGTGCAGGAAGTTCCAAGTCAGCCAATTTAAGAAGTCTTCTTCTTGCTCTGTCATTTAGTTCCTCTTGTGTGATGGGTTCCTCTAGTGTGCCTCTTTTCCATTTTGGTTGATTGGCATATTGTTCAATGTGAGGAATCCTTACATGGTCATAACTAGAGAGCCTATATTTGACCCTTCTTAATGATATGGAGTGATTGGGGTCATAGGGTTTCCAGAGGAAACTGGTCCTTAGGCCAAGGCCTTCTAGATTTCTATTAGCTTCTTTCCAGCCTTCCCCCCTTTGGTTCAACACAAGGTGGCCCAATTGGTTTTTCACTTTCAGCTATGCCTTCTTGCCCTTGCTTGAGAAGTGTATCATATCAGCATTCCCAAATTGCCTGAAGTATTCAAGGGCAAATAGTCTCATAGGCACATACATGGGCAATCTGTATGGGGGTAGCTCACAACCATATATTCTGATAACGGTGTAGCTTTGGTAAAAATACCAATCCCCAATGCTGTACACTTTGGACAACTACAGGATTCTCTGCATCTCATCACTCAGTCTTAGAGGAGGCGAGCTTAGGAACAGAGACATGGCTGGGTGGATGAAGAGGTCTATGAACTCATGGTAAGTGTATGGAGAGAAGGCTCTGCAGTGAAAAACTGAGCTCTAGTACACTACCGACCTTGGATTGCCTTGTGCATCAGTTCTTTTGACAATGAAGGAGAATTTCTCATGCTGATAATATAGAATTAAGTGGTAGATGTATGAGGTGTATCTGAACACCTTCTCTCTTGACAGGTTCATAAACTATTCATGCATCTTATCTGATATGTATGTGGCATAGTCATAACAGATTGGAGTTTTGTCAGGGGAAAGCATAGTCATCATCACTAGTACAGTCTCATCAATATACTCAACTGATTTGTACCCCAAGATGGAACTAATCATATCTGCAAGATCTACACCCAATTGATTGAGGTAACCAGCAAGAATAGGAGGGTATTGCACAGTGTCAGAGTTGATAAACAATTGGTTGAGCTTTGTGATCTGTGCATCTGTCAGCATTCTAGCTCCTTGGTTTATCAGATCCAACAAAGACAAAGGAACCAATTTCTTCTCAGTCTTAAACTGCAACATCTCTCTAATGGCCTGAGGGGTCATGTAGAGTACAACTGAGCCTGAAGGGTCAAGCACAACTCTCTGAGTGGGATCATAGCATACAGCGCACAGATGAATTAGGTCAGGGAATTGGTTGACCTGAGGGAGTCTGAAGATTGGGAGGAAGGAATCCCGAATGCCCAATATGTCTGTCCCATCCACATGTTTGGCTTTAAGCTCATTTAGCAGGTGGAAGTGGAACTTGCTGTGTGTTAAAGAGTCCTCTGAGATTTGGTAATCCAGGTCTGCTAAATCCTGCCACTCCAGCTCTCTCTGAGGGGCATTCAAAGGGGCAACATTGAGGGCCACAGGTGCAACTGGAGTCTCCATGGTCACTTAGACTCTGTTTTGTATGTATACTAATGTTACTTAGACTAGGTAATAGAAAAAGAGCACTGCCTAAGTGAAGAGGTGAATTTGAGAGATGGAGGATGATAGGGTAAGTTTGCAGTAATTGAAATACTGCTCCAGTCACTTGAGAAGGCAAATCCTTGATTTTAACAGACCTTCCTCAATAATTAAATGTAGGTTCCGGGTTTCTTGTTCACGACTACGCGAACGGAATGCAGGTTTTCAATGAAAGTTTTGTTAAAACAGGCTCGGCTAATGAATTTCGACCATTAAATTTCCAAGTGCGAACTGGGTGCAGGGAATTCACCGGTGAATTATGCGTTTTCAGTGCCTTAAGTGAGTTTTTAGTTATTTGCAGACGAAAACCAGGCTTAGAGAAGACTTGCAGGGATAGATACCTGATAAACTCGATGGTCTGGGTCACGAATGCAGGTGGGTAGGCGCGCCGAAGGTCTCCAGGTTGATTTGAGCAGGTTGGTGCAATTGGTCGTAAAATGCATGCAGAGGGCGCAAGAACAGTTCTTGAAAAAAGTGCAAAAAGAACGCGAAAATTGACAAAATATGGCTTTTTTGGGACATTCGCGCCTTTTTCGGGTGACGTCAGCATGACGTCATCAGGTGGGTCAGGGTAGGATGACGTCAGCATGACGTCATCAGGTGACGTGGCGGCCTTTGAGTGGTCCACGGGGGTGGTGAGGTGGAAGACAGGTGGAGCAATGGCAGACAGAGGTTGCGGACGCGACGATGACGCAGGCAGTGACGCGGCGCTGACGCAGGCAGGCGGATTGGCGGAAAACCGGAAACCATGGCGGTATCGTATCGCACCGCTTTTGATACGGAAAGGAATCTGTCAGAGGGGGCTCCGATACGATTTGGGGGCGACGCGTGGACCCGGCCTGACGTCAGCCTCTGACAGATATCAGACGATATCCTTCGGACGTCGGGGCCGGTCCGATATCCGGGTCAACAGTCGGATGAAAAGTGCTTGATCGGACGGTCGACGGGCCGATGACTTGCATGGATGATACGGCGTCGGGCGGACAATAAACTATTATTTTCCTTGGGATTTGCGCCGGGCGGGACCCTTCGAAATATCAATGAATTTCATGGGTTTTTCAATGTTTTTCTTTATTAAATCACGCATAGCCGAAAAACATTAGGATAAGGCAGAAAACTAAGGTTTTTCAACGTATTTTTGCAAATTTAGCGCATGGCTTTAAGAACTTAGGCTAAGTGGGTTTTTTATGCAATTTCATATAAAAGCGCAAATGGGTCTCGAACTTAGGATAAGGAGGACAAAGTGGGTTTTTTCATATACTTTGCATTTTGAGCGGGTCTAAGGGTGAAAAAGGGTGTTTTTTAAGGCTTCTTAGGCAAAATGAAAGGTTGGCTAAGTAGATGAGTTTCTGAAGGTGAAAAAGAGGTTAGGCTTGGTTCTCAAACTAACTAGATGTCAATTTGATTCCCTGGTAGTGAATCATATGGCTATAATGCCAAGGAGGGGATATTTATAGAATGCTTAGGGTTTATACACCATGGTGTTTATAATAGTAGGGAAAAGGTGACATAGGGAATTAGATAATAAAAGTTAGAGGTTAATATGGAGGGAGAAGGTGAATGAGGAGTGATACTACTAAGTTTTCTTTGAAAACAACTTAGTTTAGGGAGTAGATCAAAATGAAAAGAATTTTGCACAAGAAATGTGGCTCTTGTTTCCTTGTATTTGATCAGCAAAATTCAGCTTGGAAGGAACACCACTTCTGCAACCCCATCTACCTACCCAACTATTTGCCTAGCATTTTTTGTTTCTTCTTGGAGGGTGCACTTGGACTTGCAAACCCTTATTTGCCTTTTCTTTTTCATTGGCTTTTTCCTTTGATTCCCTATCTAGCGCTACCCTTATTTTTTCCAAGGCCCCAGATTAAGCAGTTGGGAACCTTAGCTTCTCTGCCTAACTATTGATCTGCCAAGATTAAATAGTTTGGACAGACTTATTTCTCTATTTTACAACCACAAATTGAAACATGGCATGATCCAGATTAGACTGTTGGACCATCCATCAAAATTTTAATAAACATGAAGGCATGTACACACCTTGCCTTTCTTTGAAAATATGGGATCTTTGTATCAGAAAAGCAGAGCATATTTGGCATTTAAATTTGCTCATCATGAAATATGAAACCTATTGGTATAGGTATCCAACAGTGGCTCCACATGGGGATGGTTTTTTTTTTTGAAAGACCAAGAACAACAGGTCAGCATGCCTTGGCCCCTTGGCTATTGTTTCAAAACTTAGAGCTTTTCATCCTTGAAACCTCAAAATTACAGACTGTCATATTTATAACTTACTGAAGTAGAACCTTTTCCTGCTTCTGCAAGATCCTAAAAATTAAGTTATTCACATGTTTTAAAGAAAGCATTACACAATTATGTACAAGGGCAGCCATGCTGCACTCATGGAAGGTATTCGAAATAGTGTTTTAGCATCCTGCCATTGACAGGACCTTCATCCAAATCAGTTTCATCAAG
>APFE031347489.1:30934-59312 GCA_000404065.3 Pinus taeda
ATTAGACTGTTGGACCATCCATCAAAATTTAATAAACATGAAGGCATGTACACACCTTTCCTTTCCTTGGAAATATGGGATCTTTGTGTCAGCAAAGCAGAGCATATTTGGCATTTGAATTTACCCATCATGAAATATGAAACCTATTGGTATAGGTATCCAATAGTGGCTCCACATGGGGATGGTTTTTCTTTTTGAAAGACCAAGAACAACAGATCAGCCTGCCTTGTCCCTTTGGCTACTGCTTCCAAATTTTGAGTTTTCCATCCTTGAAACCTCAAAATTGCAGACTGTCATATTTATAACTTGCTGAAGTACAGCCTTTTCCTGCTTCTACAAGATCCTAAAAATTAAGTTATTCACATGTTTTTTAAAGAAAGCACTATACAATTATGTACAAAGGCAGCCATGCTGCACTCATGGAAGGTATTCAAAATAGTGTTTCAGCATCCTGCCATTGACAGGACCTTCATCCAAATCAATTTCATCAAGATTCTTGAGAAAGTAGGTGTTATTTCCTTGTACTGCTTGGATGAGAAATGGTCCCCTCCAAAGGGAGTCAAACTTTCCATGTTTTCCTTTATTTTCTCTTCTTGAATCCCACTTGAGAACTTTGTCATCTATGTTGAAATCTTCAGCCTTGGTCCTTCTGTCAAAAGCTTTCTTGAGCTTTTCTTGTAGGATTTGAACTCTGTTATAAACTTGGTCTCTGGTTTGCTGCAAACATATAATTTGATTTACCCTCCTTTGCATATCATTTGGCTCAGCTTGACTTTCTTGTAGTAGCTTCATTATGGGGATCCCTAGTGATGAAGGAAATTTGGCTTCTAGTCCATAGACTAATTCATATGGGCTGACCCCAATTGATCTTTTGGTTGTTAATCTGTCTGCCCATAAGGCATTGACAAGTTTCTTATGCCAATTATTTTTGTTCTCCTCCAACACCTTCTTTATCATGTTTACAAGGCTTTTGTTTGAAGATTCAACAAGGCCATTTCCTTGGGGTTAATATGCAGTAGAATGGCCCAAAGTAATATGGAATTTGTGGGAGAATCTGACCATCTTCTTAGATCTGAAAGCAGCAGCATTGTCTGTTATTATCTTATTAGGGCATCCAAATCTAGCAAGGATATTGGTCTCAAGAAACTGAATGATAGTGGAGTCATTTGCTTGTCTACATGGGATTGCCTCAATCCATTTTGTGAAGTATTCTGTAGCTGTTAGAATCCATCTATGTTGGCCTGAAGATGAGGGATTAATTTCTCCAATGAAATCCAAGCCCCATTGCTGAAATGGTCTCTCTGTTGCAATAGGCCTTAGAGGAAGTGGCAATAACTGTCTTTTTCCTTCAAACACTTGACATTTATGACATGAAGTGGTAAATTTCTTGATGTCAGAGAAAACAGTAGGCCAATAGTATCCAACTCTCAATATCTTATCCACAATGGACTTCCAATACAAATGTCCCCCACAGTCACCTGCATGAAATTCTTCCATGATTTTGTTAGCCTCATTTTCAATCAAACAGTTTAATAGGATACCCTCATGGTTTTTCCAAAGCAGATTGCCCTCTATAGCACAAAATTTTAAAGATTTCATTTTTAGGAACCTACATTTAGTTCTGGACAGCCCTGGGGGAGCACACAGGTTTTGTAACACATAACAGATATTAGAATACCAGGGGGATTGTTCAAAGGCTACATTGATCTTTGGAGTCGCCAGCTTCGGTTCACTGTCCAGTTGGTTGATGTCCAAGGCTTGGAAATTTGTTTTAGACATTAATTTGGCCAAACCCTTCCCTTTTATCAGTTTTGTAGGTTTTATTTCAATATCAAATTCTAGAATGTTTGCAATCCATTTTCCTCTTGTACCCTCTAAGTTCTCTTGAGTAAGTATGTCTTTAACAATTGGGCTAGGTACATAGGCTATCACATGGGAATATAGGATATAGATCCTAAAGTCCTTAATAGCTTTGACCAAATCATATGCTTGCTTTTCCATGATCTGGTACTTCAGGGGTGCATCTCTAAGAGCTTTACTAAAGAAAGCAATGGGTTTCTCATTTCCTTGGTCATCTTTTTGTAGTAAAACAACAGCAATTGTGTGTTGGGAAGCAAAGGAAAATATGATGAATTCCCTATCAAATTGAGGGTTGGTTAAGGCTGGAGTTTGAGTGAGGGCAAACTTGATACTTTCAAAAGCTTGGTTTGCCTATACTGTCCACTTTACTTTTGAATCCTTTTTAAGCATGTTATTGAGTGATCTGCTTAGTTCAGCCAGGTTTGGGATAAATCTTCTTAGAAAGTTGATTTTCCCAGAAAGGCTTGTAATTCCTTTATATTTCTTAGATGAGGCATTTGTGAGATGGCCTGGATTCTGTCTAGGTCAATTCTGATGCCATCTTTGGAGATGATGTGACCCAATAGTTTTCCTTCCTCCAAACCAAACAAGGATTTCTTAGGGTTTAAGGAAATTCCATATTTCCTACAAGTTATGAATATCTGCCTTAGATGTTTCAAATGTTCTTGGTCAGATTTGGAGAAAGGTGTGAGATCATCCAAATAGATGACCAGAAATTCATGAATCTCTTTGGCAAAAGGAATGTCCATTGCTCTTTGCAATGTAGCCCCTGCATTTTTCAACCCAAAAGGCATTTTGACATATTTAAAGGTTCCCCCATGGGGTTGTAAATGCTGTTTTGTCTTGATCGTCAGGATGAACTAAGATCTGGTTGAAGCCTGAGAATCCATCAAGCAAGGAAATCCTTGAGGCCCCCACTACCCTCTGCAAGATGTGATCCATCTTAGGTAAGGGGTAATTATCTTTCAAGGAAACTTGGTTCAGGTTTCTTAAGTCAACACAGAGCCTTATTTCACCAGTCTTCTTTCTTGTGGGGACTAAGTTTGAGATCCAATAAGAGAATCTGATTGGTGCTATAATGCCTGTTTTAAACATTTTTTGTACCTCTTGTTCCATTGCTGGGAGGAGCATAGGATTGATTCTCCTCAACTTCTGTTTAAAGGGCTTTTGATCTGGCTTAAGTGGGATAGTGTGTTGTATTACAGAAGTGTCATAGGATTTTAGATCCTCATAACTCCATGCAAAAACATCCTAAGACTCTTTAAAGAGGTCAATGTATTTAGGCTTTTGGTCAGGAGGTAGTGTAGCAGACAGTTTTATGACTTTGGGTTGTCTAAAGTCCTAATGTTATGCTCTTCTATGGCAGTGTTGAGGGGCTACAATTTAGGTTTGTTGGGAACATCATTGGAGTCAAAAATGTCTTCTAAAGGAGCTAAGCCTATTGGAAGGAAATTGTCCTTCAATTGTAACACTTCAGTTTCATAATCAGCTATCTCTTCACATTTAATTTGTTGGATTCTTTGTATGTTGTGTTTGTTGAAGGTTGTAGGGTGTAGCATTTGCTTAGCTATTTTGGGTGATATAGCTTGGTTATTTTGTTTACCATGTATTTGTGATTGACTTGCTGTCTCAAGTATTTGTGATTGACTTGCTGTCTCAAGTCTTTGTGATTGACTTGCTGTCTCAATGTCAATGTTTAGACCTGAAAACTCTTCCTGTAAAGTCAAGAAATTGTTTATTTGCGTATCATCATTAAATACTTGCCATTCCTTGACATTATTTGGGACAGATGGTCTATGTTTTATCTCGGCTGTGAAGCAATGATGGGGTTCAAAAGGCAGCTTACAGGTACTTGCAAATGTAGCCAAACTATGAGCATGCAGGTTCTGGGCCCTAGGAATTTTGGCGATCTGAAATTCAGTGAAGGATTTTAGTAACTCAGTAGCAGCAGACCTATAAGATCTCAGTCTTTTTTCATTAGTGACAAAATTGCCTTTCACTTGTTGGATGACTAGGTCTGAATTTCCCAGGATTGAAACTCTTATGGTTTGTAGGGATCTCACTAACTTGAGGCCTAGTAAGAGAGCCTCATACTCAGCCATGTTGTTAGTGCACCTGAAGTTTAGTCTATAGGCTCAGCCCTCTGCATGGCTGTTTTGTTTGTTATGTATCCACACTCTAGCTCCTGCCCCTAATTTGTTGACTGATCCATCAAATTCTAGGAACCATAGGATCTCTTGTTCTAGGGGAGGTTGAATAATATCTCTGTGGTCCAGATTTGTGAGTTGAAGTCTAGTTTCTTGATCTAGTTTGACCTTTAGAACGGTCTTCTTATTTGATGGGATCAACTTTGTTTCTAGAGCAGCAGTTTGTTCATTAAAGTCCTGATCTTGTTTGAGTGTCTTGGTTTCATCATCATTTGATTTTTTCTCTTGAACACTTCCATCTTTTGACTCAACCCATGTTTCTATGTCAGGAGTTTCTTCATTGATATGCTGATCTGTTTTGATTGTCTGGATTTCTTCATTATTTGTGTGGCCTGTATTGTCATTGAAAAGGATATATGAGTCTATGTCAGAATGGACAGCATATATGGGGAAGTTTTGAGGCTTTTCTTCAGTGCTGACCATGTACTTCATGAGTGACTTTCTATATAGTCTCTTGGGTTGACCAAAGACTGTGATTGTGGCATATGACATGTCTAATTGAAGGGACCCTTGAAGTTTAGCCCCCCATGATCTTGACAATAACATTCCATATTTGGGTGGGATATCAGCAACAACAACATCCATCAAGATTGTTTTATTCGGGTATTGGACCAGGGATACACATAAGTCTTTTATCAAGCCTAGAAACTTGACTTGGCTGGAATCAAATGAAAATAGGTCTTTATATGGCCTAGTAATATCTAGATTCAGCCTTTCCATGACTGATTTTGGCATCAGGTTATGAGAGGCACCTGAGTCAAACATTGCATTGTGTAGTATTTTATCATGGATATGCAAGCTAACATAAAACGGTAATATCCCTGTGCCTGCTGTTTTTCCATCGACCTCTGGACCAAACAACAATTCTGGGCTGTCATCCAACACATTGACATTGTCTTTGCTTTGAGTGAGTTGGAGGGACTTCTCAATCTGTTGTTTATAGATGTCATGCTTGGCTAGCTCTGTAAGGGGAATGGCTATTTTCAGTTTGCCAATTTCAGCTTCCAAGTCAAAGGGTTTCTCAGATTGGACGTTAGTGTTGTGGGTGACCACCTTTTCTTTGTTTAGTAAGGTTTCTTCTTGATCCTTGTATTGATCTTGGGGCTTGTGTTTTTCATTCACCTCTTGAGGCTTTTGACTTGGATTAGGTTGTACAGATGATGCAGCTAGTGGCTTCTGTGTTTGTTCAGTAACTTCTTCAATAGTTACTTCCTTTGTGAGTGGATCAGTTGGTTATGTTACTATGGCACCCTTAGGCTGCAGTCTACCCTTTGTTTTTTCAGGCTGTGTTATGTTTACAGTCCTACTTCTTAGTTTGTATTGTTTATGGACTTCATAAACAGCGGTGTCATAGCCTTGTTTGAAGTCAAATGACTCACCTCACTTGGTTTGGAATTGTTTAATGTCTTCATCTTCTTGATCTTCTTGACTTAGGAAGACTTGGTGCTCATCATCAAGGCCCATTAGGTGGATATGGGTATCATCCACTTGCTCATCTGAAGTGGATGTTTCAACATAGTTTTCCTGAAATGGAGGTCTTATTTCTGGATCAGTATTGGCCTTGCCCACATTTGGGTTTTGATTTCTCCTAAAGTTTGGATTTCGGTTAGGGTTGTTTTGTGGTGCTTTCCATGACGACTTTCTTTCCACAGATTCCACTTTGTCACCCAACCTCTTCATACCAGAGATTATTGCATCCAATTTCTGGTCAAAGGCTGAGGGTTCCTCTTTAAAGGCAACTCTTTTTTCCAATCTTGCCCTGTTCCTCTTAGCAATTAGGTTTGCCTCAACTGTGACAACAACCTTTTGTGCTTATTCAAGGGTTTGGGGGGCTCTTTCTTTCAATTGATAAGCCATATCAGGGTCAAATCTATCAGGGAATTTGTATAGGGCCAAATCAGGAGGAGGTCTTCAGTTTTTGGGTATTGCATTGTATACATTATTGAACCTAGAACAGTACTCCAGAACTGTCTGTTGGGGACCTCTCTTAATCATGTCATATTCACCAAGTATATGTAAGGGGTCTTTCTTTTTCTCCCATCTGTTGGTGAAGGCTTGGTAAAGCTCATCAGGGGTTGTGATGGTATTTGCAAGAAGTGACCTGAACCAAGTTCGGACATCACTTGTTAAACTTTGGACAAATATTCTCATCCTCACACTCTCATCATCTATCTCATAGTTCTCAAAATGATCCTGCATTCTCTTAGCATGCTGAATAGCAGAGTAAGGGCCAGTGGAGTAAGAATATGATATTTTGGCTTGGTAATCCTGAGGTAGAGCTACAGGATTGGCAGGTAATTGCAGAGGTGCATACCTCATAGCCATATTCACAAGGTTTTGCGGATTGACAGGGATAACTGGGATAAAAGGAACAATGGGTACCACAGGGGTAATAGGTATGGCAGAATTGAGAGTGTTGGCCAAGGGAGTATGTGTGGGGGACGAGCATGTGGGAGGAGGGATATGAGATGTGGATGGAGAACTAGGGGAATTAGGGGTGGACCTAAAAAGAACTTTGATTGGAGTGGAGATGGGGTTGGGGTGAACTGTCTCTGGACTGAGGTCAGCAAGATTGTCTGGCCCTTGCTGCTTCTTGATAATTTTTGGGATTGTATTAGGATTTTCAAAGACAGTAGGGGGGTTTGGGTCAGGATTTGCCCTAGTGTACCAAAGATTCTTTTTGGGAGCCAGCTTCTGAGCTGGTCTTTTTGAGTTTTTAGGAAAATTTTGTATAGCAAGGACTGGACAGGATTTTTGAAAGGCTCTATGTATCTCCAAATGAGTATAAAGATTAACTGAATCAACTCTTCCTTGAGGTTGTAGGTGCTGGTGCAGAAACAACTTTAAAGGCTTCTTGACTGATATTCAAGTTTTAAGTGTAATTTTTAGCAGACATACAGTATTTTCTAAATCCTAAAGAATCCCCAGCGGATTTGCCATTTATGTTAACACCCAGGTTGTTCCCTATGACTCCCAAGGGAATACGGGCAGGATAACCACTAACCAATCTTTGGATTACAGATTCTAGCCCAGTTGTAATCAGAGAGGGCTCTCTCTTTAATATTTGTCTCTGTTCTGTGGATATTTTAGGCTAGTTATGAAGTGAAGGTTTCTTTGATTTATGTTTGGTTGGGACGATGTCTTTCTGAAACTTTAAAATTGTAGTTCTGCAGGTGAAATTAATCCATTGGGCAATGGAGTCCCTGGCTGTCGGTTATTTAAAATCTTGGGCTTCATGCAGCTGGAGTTACAGGGCCGTTTAGATACTTCATGAAACAAAATTTAAATTATGATTATGGAGTGTAAACAACCAGTGAGAAGCAATTAAGAATTTTTCGCTAAGCTAGGATGTGAGAAAGGGATGTATTCCTCAGGAGCAAACTTGAATTCCTGAAATAATAAATCACTGTGATGATATAGTGTGAAAGGTAGGAATTACGAATTACACTTTGATTACCATAACTGAAGAAAAGACATTTAAAATAGCTTAGATTGAGTTCAGGGTAATCGGTGATTAAGTCCTGAACTATTATTTTTCCTTGCTATTAAAAGTTCAAACATGCAAACATGAAACATATATGAAAGATCAACAAACATATAACATAGAGGTACAAGAGACACTTATTGAGTCATGAGATACGCAGGAATCCTGCAACTTTCATCCAAGCACCACACAAGATCAAATAACACAGAGCTTTGGAAATTCCATCATCCTTTGTATTATTTCTCTCAGAATTACAGTAGAAGAGGAGCAGAATAGATATGGAAAATATTTCCTACATCCAATGTCCAACCCCTGCTAACAAATGCGAGGGGCAATATATAGCAGTCTCATACAAAATATCTCAGGCATTGAGTCATCTGAGAGGGAAATATATTCTTTAACTCGTATAGAGATTGCAGATAGAAAGTTATTACAATCTTTAATGAATTTTAAAGGCTCTTAACTCCTGTCAGAACAATTTTGACCTTTGGAGCTCACGGAGTCGGTTGAGCGCTTTGTTATAACTGCTGAATGACGTGTCTGTGCAGATGTGTTTTCCTGTAGCTTCTTGGCACTGTCACCTGTGACTGCTCGTGCTGCTGTGGCGGCCAAATACTTGTGCTGAGTTGGCTCAGCCTCTTTCTGCATACCTGTTGATGTGTCTTTATCTTCCTGTATATGAAAATTTAAATATTTTCAAAAAGTAGTAACATAATTACTGACTTTGATTTAACAGTAATTGTATCAAATTTTCCCACACATCCAGTGTAGGCAATTGATGCTTCAAAATTGACCCCATGGTCTCATCGGACTCTGTATATTTTTAAAAATGGGGAGGCTCATCAAACAAATGTGTGATTTCATTCATAATAAAAAATAGACTTTCTACCCTGTTGAAAAGGGTTTTCCCTGTTATTGGTCATGTTTCTGTTGACGAACTAGCTGCCTCTGAAATCTGATTTCCTGCAAAAGTGCTCACTCTCTTAGCATATTTCTCATGTGAGAGAAACTTTCCTGATGGCTCCAGCAGGCTAGGCAGACCCCTATTTTACAATGCCATAAACCTGTTCTGAAACTTGTTGATGTCTGCTTGCATATCCTGGACTCTTCTTTCTAGGGTCTGAATCAGGTTTCTCAATGTCAGGACCCTTTTTATTAGTGAGATGGTCTCTGTCCTATTTCCAATTCCCATTTTGATGAGCTGGGAGCTTGTTCTGTAGTTTAGCACATTTATCATTCTAGTGGCAATCTCAGGCATACTGCCTAGAGATTCCCTTGCTCATTTTATCCCTCTATGTGCTTTTCCAATGAGCGTTATTTGTTCATGGATGGACTCAATATACTCCCACTGATCTGTGATTGACTGGCCAATATGGCCCCATACAACCTTCTTGATCTCAGATGTGACCTTGTCTAGTCTGAGCTCGTTTTCTAGCTCAGTTATCCTTTTCTTGAGGGCCTTTACCTCCCTCTCTCTTTCAGCCACATTCTGCTTGGACTTGTCATATTTTTCATTTATTTTTGCCAGACTGTCCTTGGCTTGATTTAGCTCTGACATCTGAGACTCCAAGACTTGTATTTCATTTCTTAGCTTTTGCATATCAAGGCTTTCAGCCTGCTCTGTTGTTGGTGCTGAGGTGGATGGAGCTGCCTGTTGTTCCTGTTGGCTGGGAGGGGCAGTGGTTTGAGGGATTTCCTCAATATTTATTGTTTGTGGAGGAGGCTGTGAGGTTTTCCCTGCCTCCTTTTGCTGTAATGATGCCTGCAAGGTAGCCTCTGATTCATGCAGCTTTTCTTGAGTATGGATGAGCTCTTTGTATAATGTCATGAGCATAGTAGCTGCATCCTTCTCTTGCCTGAGCTGGGCAACCTCTTCTGTTTGGGGATGAAGAGTTGCTGGGATTTTCAACATCTTTCTCAATGCTGCCATATCAGCATCCCTCAGCTTCAGGATTTCTTGCACTGCCTTAACATCTTTAGGATGATGCCCAAGCTCTATTATAATTTCCTCCAGAGCTTTGATCCTATTGTCCTTAGCTTGAGAGGAAGCTCTTTCCAGCTCAAGCTGTGCAGCGGTGTTATTTATGCTATTTTGCAGCCTATAGTTCACTAGGTTCTTATCTGCCAATGTGGCATAGACCATCTCACCCGTTTGTTTGTGCAACTCTATTTGATCCATTGGGTGGATGTCTTTGGACAGGACCTCCAGGTTGGTCCTGATATAATCTGCAGCTGACTGTGGTTGCTGCACTGTTGGTGTAAAATGGCTCATGATCATTTTTCCTTCATGTGCATCATATGCAGACATGAGCCTTTTCTGGTTTGTAGGATCCATTTTCAATAGGTGATTATATAGCTGCAACTTTAATGGTTCATTTCTGCTTTTGATGTCTTTAAACTGCTGCTTGATGCTTTTATTACCTTCCCTCCTTTGTCCTGAGGAGCTCACTTCTCCTACTGCTGCCCTGTCGTGCTCCTGTTGGAAGGAGTTGGCTGAGGCCTCCATGCTGGGCAGGCCTGTTCCTGAAGTCTTCCCCATTGGCATTTCTTCTTCAGAGAAGGGGTTTAGTCTTTTCCTCTTCTCCCCTTGGTTTGTCGATGTTGTAAGGGGAGTCTCTCTTTCTCTTTTTCTGTTCACGTCCTCCCTTTGAGGGGTTTGGAGGACGGAGGAGTCAATCCTTGAATCTTGTCTGGGGGGTGCCATTTGTGCTGGCTGCTGCTGGGTGGCTATTGGGGCCTCTGCTGTCTGTTCCCCCTGTACCTGTTGCTCTTTTTGCTGCTGTACCTGTTGGGGTGGCTGCACCTGTCCCTGTTGTGCCTATTGATCTTCCATGTCCATATCCTTGCCTTTTCTCTGAGCATGGCTTGTGGTTTGGACTGCCTCTTGATGTGCTGTAGATGATGAGGCAGCTGCTCCTGCCTGAGGCTTTGGCAGAGCGAATACCTGTGGAGGAGATTCCAAGTCAGCCAATTTCAGAAGATGCCTTCTAGCTCTTTCATTCAATTCTTCTTGTGTGACCGGTTCCTCCAGTGTGCCCCTTTTCCATTTTGGTTGGTTGGCAAATTTTTCAATCTGGGGCAAACTCACATGGTCATAGCTAGAGAGCTTATATTTTAGCCTTCCGAATGATGTGGAATGATTAGGGTCATAGGGCTTCCAAAGGAAGCTGGTTTTCAGGCCAAGGCATTCTAGCTTTCTATCAGCTTCTTTCCAGCCTTCCCTTTTGTTCAAGACAAGGTGGCCCAATTGATTTTTCACCTTTAGTTGTGCCTTCTTTCCCTTGCCTGCAAAGTGTACCATATCAACATTCCCAAATTTCCTGAAATATTCAAGGGCAAATAGTCTCATAGGCACATAGTTGGGCAATCTGTATGGGCATAACTCACACCCATATATTCTGATTACGGTGTAGTGTTGGTAAAAGTACCAATCCCCTATGTTGTAGACCTTGGATAACTGCAGGATCCTCTGCATCTCATCAGTCAGTCTTGGAGGAGGCGAACATAGGAATAAAGACATGGTTGGGTGGATGAAGAGGTCTATGAACTCATAGTAGGTATATGGAGAGTAGGTGCTGCTATGAAATACTGAGGTCCAGTACATTACTGACCTTGGATTGCCTTCTGCATCTGTTCTCTTAACAACGAAGAAGAACTTCTCATGTTGATAATATAGAATAAGGTGGTAGATGTAGGAGGTGTATCTGAACACCTTCTCTCTTGACAGGTTCAAGAACTGCTCATGCATCTTATCTGAAATATATGTGGCATAATCATAATAGATTAGACTCTTGCCAGGGGAAAACATAGTCATCATGACTAGTACAGTTTCATCAATAAATTCAAGTGATTTGTACCCCAAGATGGAACTGATCATGTATGGAAGATCTATACCCAGTTGATTGAGGTAGCCATCAAAAATAGGAGGATACAACACAGTGTCAGATTTTGTAATGAACAATTGGTTAAGCTTTATGATATGTGCATCTGTTAGCATCTTAGCTCCTTGGTTGATCAAATCCAATAGAGACAAGGGGACCAATTTCTTCTGGATCTTGAACTGCAGCATCTCTCTAATGGCCTCAGGAGTTATGTAGAATACCACTGAGCCTGAAGGGTCAAGCACAGCTCTTTGCATGGGGTCATAGCAGACAACACATAGATGAATCAGGTCAGGGAATTGGTTGACCTGAGGGAGCCTGGATATTGGGAGGAAGGAATCCCAAATGTCTAGTATGTATGTCTCATCCTTATGTTTGGCCTTAAGTTCATTCAACAGGTGAAGGTGGAACTTGCATTTTGATGAGGAGTCCTCTGAGATTTGGTAGTCCAAGTCTGCCAAATCCTGCCATTCCAATTCTCTCTGTGGGGCATTTAAGGGAGCAACTATGAGGGCAACTGGTGCAACTGGAGTCTCCATGGTTACTTGGATTGTTTGGAAAATAAAGTGTTGTTTCTTAGGCCGGAAGAGCACTGCCTGAGTGAAGAGGGAAAATTGAGAAATGAAGGGTAACAGGGCAAGTCTGCAGCAATTGAAATATTGTTTTAGTTCCTTGAGGAGGCAAGTTTTAGTCTTTAACAGACCTTTCTCAACAATTGAGTGTAGGTTCCGGGTTTTAGTTCACGACTGCGCGAACGAAAAATGCGGGTTTTCAGTTAAAATTCAGTCTAAATGGCTCGGCTAGTGAATTTCGACCGTTAATTTTTGAAGAGGGAGCTGGGTGCAGGTAATTTTCTGGTGAATTATGTGTTTTCTGTGCTCAAAGTGATTTTTTGTTATTACAGAGAAAAACCAGGTTTTAGAGAAGTTTGCAGGGACAAATACCTGGTAAATCGATGGCCTGGGTCGGAAAAGCAAGTGGATAGGCGCGCTGAAGATCTCCTGGTTGTTTCGAGCAGGTTGGTGAAGTTTTGGTCGTAAAACGCATGCAGAGGGCGCAGCAATGTTTTTTGCAAAAAGTGCAAAAAACGGGCAAAAATTGACAAAATATGGCTTTTTCGGGTAGTTGGCGCCTTTTTTTAAATGACGTCAGCATGACGTTACGAGGTGGGTCAGGGTCGGGTGACGTCAGCATGACGTCACCAGGTGACGTGGCAGCCTATGACCGGTCCACGGGGGCAGTGAGGTGGCAGACAGGTGGCGTAATGGTGGACAGGGCGCGCGGTCGTGGCGCTGACGCAGGCAGTGAGGGGGCGCTGACGTCGGCAGACAGGTGGCACAATATCGGACCACCTCCTATACGACGAGGAATCTGTCAGAGGGGGCTCCGATGGAATTTGGAGGCGACGCATGGACCCCGCGTGACATCAGCGTCTGACAGATATCGGACGATATCGTCCGAACGTCGGGGCCGGTCTGATATGAGCGTCAGCCATTGGATGAGAAAGGCTTGATCAGACGGTTATCGGGCCATGGATCTGCACGGAGGATACGGTCATCGGGCGGGGATTAAAATAATAATTTTCATGATATTAGTGCCCAGCGGGACCCTCAGGGATATTTAATGATTTTTCATTGGTTTGCAATGTATTTTCACAAAGGTGAATAAAAACCCGAAACTTAGGAAAAACTGGGTTTTTATGCAATTTTATTTGTAAGGTCGCATATGCATTGGAACTTAGGATAAATGGTTTTTTTTGCATATAAAGCTCACAAAGCTCTCTAGACTTAGGATAAGTCAAACAAAATGGGTTTTCAGGGTAAAATTGCCTTTTGGGCGGGTTAAAGGGGTGCAAAGGGTTTTTCCAATGTTTTTAGGGCAAAATGAAGGGTTGACTAGGTAGAATGAGTTTTGATGGAGAGAAAAACGTAAGGCTTGGGTTCTTGAGCTAAGCAGGTGTTAATTCAATTCCCTAGTAGTGAACCATATGGCTATAATGCCAGGGAGGGGGTATTTATACAATGCATAGGATTTATACACCATGGTGTTATAATAGTAGGGAAAGGGAAACATAGGGAGCTAGATAATAAAGGTTAGAGATTAATATGGAGGGAGAAGGTGAACGAGGAGTGATATTACCAAGTTTTCTTTAAAACAACTTAGTTTAAAGAGTAGATCAAAATGAAAAGATCTTTACACAAGAAATGTGGCTTCTAAAAGCATAAGGACCACCATAAAACCTTGAATTCTTTCATAATCACAATTGGTGAAGGGATGTTAGTAATGAGGGATAAATAAAGGAAAAAGGGAAGTTAGACATGCTCCCTTATGCTCTTTTCCTTGTATTTGATTAGCAAAATGCAGGTTGGGAGGAACATCACTTCTGCAACCCCATCTACCTACCCAACTATTTAGCCTAGCATTTTTTGTTTCTTCTTGGAGGGTGCACTTGGACTTGCAGACCCTTCATATGCCTTTTCTTTTCCATTGGCTTTTTCCTTTGATTTCCTATCTAGCACTACCCTTATTTCTTCCAAGGCCCCAGATTAAGCAGTTGGGAACCTTAGTTTCTCTGGCTGACTACTGATCTGCCAAGATTAAACAGTTTGGACATATTTCTTTCTCTATTCTACAATAGGAAAATTGAAACATGGCATGATCCAGATTAGACTTTTGGACCATCCATCCAAAATTTAATAGTCATGAAGGCATGTACACACCTTGCTTTTCCTTGAAAATATGGGATCTCTGTACCAGCAAAGCAGAGCATATTTGGCATTTGAATTTTCCAATCATGAAATATGAAACCTATTGGTATAGGTATCCAATAGTGGCTCCACATGGGGATGGTTTTTCCTCTTGAAAGACCAAGAACAGCAGGTCAGCATGCCTTGGCCCTTTGGCTAGTGCTTCCAAAACTTGGAGCTTTTTCATCGTTGAACCCTCAATATGTGGACTGACCTATTTATAATACTTGCTGCAGTCCAGTCTTTTCCTGCTTCTGCAAGATTTCTTGAAATCAATATATTCACATGCTTAGCAAAAATACTATATACAGTAAATTATGTACAAGGGCAGCCATACTGCATTTATGGGAGGTAGTCAAAATAGTGCTTGAGCATCTTGCCATTGACAGGACCTTCATCCAACTCAGTTTCATCAAGATTCTTAAGAAAGTAGGTGTTATTTCCTTGTACTACTTGGATGATAAATGGTCCTCTCCAAAGGGAATCAAACTTTCCATGCTTTCCTTTGTCTTCTCTCCTTGAATCCCACTTGAGAACTTTGTCACCCATGTTCAAATCCTGAGCCTCGGTCCTTCTGTCAAAAGCTTTCTTGAGCTTCTCTTGCAAGATTTGAACTCTGTTGTAAACTTGGTCTCTGGTTTGCTGTAAACATATAATCTGATTCACCCTCCTTTGCATATCATTGGGCTCAGCTTGACTTTCTTGGAGTAGCTTCATAACAGGGATCCCTAGTGATGAAGGAAATTTGGCTTCTAATCCATAGACTAACTCATATGGGCTGACCCCAATTGATATTTTGGTTGTTAATCTATCTGCCTATAAGGAATTGACAAGTTTCTTATGCCAATTCTTTTTGTTCTCTTCCAACACTTTCTTTATCATGTTTACCAGGCTTTTATTTGATAATTCTGCAAGGCCATTTCCTTGGAGATAATATGCAATAGAATGGCCCAAAGTAATGTGGAATTTGTGACAGAAGCTGACCATCTTCTTAGATCTAAAAGCAACAACATTGTCAGTTATTATTTTGTCAGGGCATCCAAATCTAGCAAGGATATTGGTCTCAAGAAACTGAATGATAGTGGAATCATTTGCTTGTCTGCATGGAATTGCCTCAATCCATTTTGTGAAGTAGTCAGTAGCTGTTAGAATCCATCTACGTTGGCCTGAAGATGAGGGATTAATTTCCCCAATGAAATCCAAACTCCATTGTTGAAATGGTCTCTCTGTTGCAATAGGTCTTAGAGGTAGTGGCAGTAATTGTCTTTTTCCTTCAAACACTTGACATTTATGACATGCAATGGTGAATTTCTTGACATCATAGAAAACAATAGGCCAATAGTATCCAGCTCTCAGTATTTTATCCACACTGGACTTCCAATACAAATGCCCACCACAATTACCTGAATGCAATTCTTCCATGATTTTGTTAGCCTCATTTTCAATCAAGCAGTTTAATAAGATACCCTCATGGTTTCTCCAAAACAGATTTCCATCCATAACACAAAATTTTAAAGCCTTCATTTTTAAGAACCTACATTTAGTTCTGGACAGCCCTGGGGGAGCACACAGGTTTTGTAACACATAACAAATATCAGAATACCAGGGGGATTGTTCAAAGGCTACATTGATCTTTGGAGTCGCCAGCTCCGGTTCACTGTCCAGTTGGTTGATGTCCAGGGCTTGGAAATTTGTTTCAGACATTAATTTGGCCAAGCCTTGCCCTTTTATAAGTTTTGTAGGTTTTATTTCAATATCAAATTCTAGAATGTTTGCAATCCATTTTCCTCTTCTACCCTCCAAGTTTTCTTGAGTAAGTATATCTTTAACAATTGGGCTAGGTACATAGGCTATCACATGGGAATATACGATGTAGATCCTAAAGTCCTTAATAGCTTTAACCAAAGCATATGCTTGTTTTTCCATGATCTGGTACTTGAGGGGTGCATCTCTAAGAGCTTTACAAAAGAAGGCAATGGGTTTCTCATTCCCTTGGTCATCTTTCTGTAGTAAAACTGCAACAATTGTGTGTTGGGAAGCAAAGGAAAATATGATGAACTCTCTATCAAACTGAGGGCTGGTTAAGACCGGGGTTTGGGTGAGGGAAAACTTGATGCCTTCAAAATCTTGATTTGCCTCTATTGTCCATTTCAGTTTTGAATCCTTTTTAAGCATGTTATTAAGCAATCTGCTCAGTTCAGCCAGGTTTGGGATAAATCTCCTTATAAAGTTGATCTTACCCAGAAAGGCTTGTAATTCCTTTATATTTCTTGGATGAGGCATTTGCAAGATGGCCTGGATTCTGTCTGGGTCAATTTTGATGCCATCTTTGGAAATAATGTGACCCAACAGTTTTCCTTCCTCCAAACCAAACAAGGATTTTTTAGGGTTTAAGGAAATTCCATATTTCCTACAAGTTGTGAATATCTGCCTTAGATGTTTCAAGTGGTCTTGGTCAGATTTGGAAAAAGGTGTGAGATCATCCAAATAAATGACAAGGAAGTCGTGGATCTCTTTAGAAAAAGCAATATCCATTGCTCTTTGGAATGTAGCCCCTGCATTTTTCAAACCAAAAGGCATTTTAACATATTTAAAGGTTCCCCATGGGGTTGTAAATGCAGTTTTGTCCTGATCATCAGGATGAACCAGGATCTGGTTAAAACCTGAGAATCCATCAAGCAAGGAAATCCTTGAGGCCCTCACTAGTCTCTGAAGGATGTGATCCATCCTGGGTAAGGGGTAATTGTCTTTCAATGATACTTGGTTGAGGTTTCTCAAATCAACACAGAGCCTTATTTCACCAGTTTTCTTCCTTGTAGGGACTAAGTTTGAAATCCAATCAGAAAATCTGATTGGTGCTATAATGCCTGCTTTAAACATTTTTTGTACATCTTGTTCCATTGCTGGGAGGAGCATAGGATTGATTCTCCTCATTTTTTGTTTAAAGGGCTTCTGATTTGGCTTGAGTGGGATAGTGTGTTGTATTACAGAGGTGTCATAGGATTTTAGATCCTCATAACTCCATGCAAACACATCTTGAAACTCCTTAAAAAGTTCAATGTATTTGGGCTTTTGGTCAGGAGGTAATGCAGCAGATAGTTTTATGATTTTGGGTTGTTCAATCGTCCCAATGTTATGCTTTTCTATGGTAGTGTTGAGGGGCTGCAATTTTGGTTTATTGGGAACATCATTGGAGTCAAAAATGTCTTCCAAAGGAGCTAAACCTATTGGAAGAAAATTATCCTTTAATTGTATCACCTCAGTTTCATAATCAGCTATCTCCTCATATTCAGCTTGTTGGATTTCTTGTATGTTGTGTTTGTTGAAGATTGTAGGATGTAGCATTTGCTTAGCTGTTTTGGGTGATATTGCTTGGTTATTGCATTTACCATGTATTTGTGTTTGATTTTCTGTCTCAAGTATTTGTGATTGACTTGCTGTCTCAAGTTTTTGTGATTGACTTGCTGTCTCAGTGTCTATGTTTACACCTGAAAACTCTTCCTATAAAGTCAGAAAATTGTTTATTTGTATGTCATCATCAAACACCTGCCAGTCCTTAACATTGTTTGGGACAGATGGTCTGTGTTTTACTTCGGCTGTGAAACAGTGATGGGGCTCAAAAGGCAGCTTACAGGTACTTGGAAATGTGGCTAAACTATGAGCATCAAGGTTCTGAGCCCTATGAATTTTGGTAATCTGGAATTGAGTGAAAGACTCTAGTAGCTCAGTGGCATCAGACCTATAACACCTCAGTCTTTTGTCATTGGTAACAAAATTGCCTTTCACTTGTTGGATAACTAGGTCTGAGTCTCCTAGGATTGACACTTTCATGGATTGTAGGGATTGTTCTAACTTGACGCCTAGTAGGAGAGCTTCATACTCAGCCATGTTGTTAGTGCACCTGAAGTTTAGTCTATAGGCTCGGCCCTCTGCATGGCTGTTTTGTTTGTTATGCACCCACACTCCAGCCCCTGCCCCTAATTTGTTAATTGATCCATCGAGTTCTAGGAACCATAGGATCTCATGTTCTAGGGGAGGTTGAATAATATCTCTTTGGTCTGGACTTGTGAGTTGAAGTTTAGGTTGTTTATTTAGTTTGACTTCTAGGAAAATCTTCACATTTGGTGGGATCAACTTTGTTTCTGGAGGAACAATTTGTTTATTAGACTCATGATCTTGTTTAGGTGTCTTGGTTTCATCATTATTTGACTTGTCCTCTTCAATACTTCCATCTTTTTACTCAACCAATGTTTCTATGTAAGGATTTCCTTCATTGATATTCTGATCTTTTTTTATTTTCTTTTCTTCATTGTTTGTGTGACCTGTATTTTCATTGAACAAAATATATGAGTCTATGTCAGAATGGACAGCATATATGGGGAAGTTTTAAGGCTTTTCCTCAGTGCTGACCATGTACTTCATGAACGATTCTCTGTATAGTCTCTTTGGTTGACCAAAGACTGTGATTGTAGCATATGACATGTCTAATTGAAGGGACCCTTGAAGTTTAGCCCCCCATGATCTTGATAATAACATCCCATACTTGGGTGGGATATCAGCAACAACAACATCCATCAAGATTGTTTTATTTGGGTATTCGACCAGGGATACACATAAGTCTTTTATGAGACCTAGACATTTAACCTGGCTGGAATCAAATGAGAATAGATCCTTATATGGCATAGTAACATCTAAATTCAGCCTTTCCATGACAGATTTTGGCATTAGGTTGTGAGAGGCACCTGAGTCAAACATTGCATTGTGTAATATCTTGTCGTGGATATGCAAGCTAACATAAAACGGTAATATCCCTGTGCCTGTTGTTTTCCCATCGACCTCTGGACCAAACAGTAATTCAGGGGTGTTATCGAACACATTGACGTTGTCTTTGCTTTGAGTGAGTTGGAGGGACTTCTCAATCTGTTGTTTATAGATGTCATGTTTGGCTAGCTCTGCAAGAGGAATGGCTATTTTCAGTTTTCTGATTTCAGCTTCCAAGTCAAAGGGTTTTTCAAATTGGACCTTAGTGTTGTGGGTGACCACCTTTTCTTTATTTGGCAAGGTTTCTTCTTGATCTTGGGGCTTGTGTTTTTCATTCACCTCTTGAGGCTTTTTGCTTGGATTGGGCTGTATAGATGATGTAGCTAGTGGCTTCTGTGTTTGTTAAGTAACTTCTTCAATAGTTACTTCCTTTGTGAGTGAATCAGTTGTATTCATTGGTTCTGTTACTATGGCACTCTTGGGCTGCAGTCTATCCTTTGTTGTTCTAGGCCGTGTTATGTTTACGGTCCTGCTTCTCAGTTTGTATTGTTTGTGGACTTCGTAAACAGCGGTGTCGTAGCCTTTCTTGAAGTCAAATGACTCACCTGACTTGGTTTGGAATTGTTTACTTTCTTCATCTTCATGATCTTCTTGACTTAGGAAGACTGGTGCTCATCATCAAGGCCCATTAGGTGGATATGGGTATCATCCACTTGCTCATCTGAAGTGGATGTTTCAGCATAGTTTTCCTGAAATGGAGTTCTTATTTATGGATCAGTATTGGCTTTGCCCACATTTGGGTTCTGATTTCTCCTAAAGTTTGGGTTTCTGTTAGAGTTATTCGGTGGTGCCTCCCATGAAGACTTCCTCTCCACATATTCTACCCTGTCGCCCAACCTCTTCATACCAGAGATTATTGCATCCAATTTCTGGTCAAAGGTTGAGGGTTCCTCTTTAAAGGCAACTCTTTTTTCTAATCTAGCCCTGTTCCTCTTAGCAATTAGGTTTGCCTCAACTATGACAGCAACCTTTTGTGCTTCTTCAAGGGTTTGGGGGGCTCTTTCTTTCAATTCATAAGCCATATCAGGGTCAAATCCATCAGGGAATTTGTATAGGGCCAAATCAGGAGGAGGTCTTAAGTTTTGGGGTATTGCATTATATACATTATTGAACCTGGCACAGTACTCCAGAACTGTCTCTTGAGGACCTCTCTTAATCATGTCATATTCACCAAGTATATGTAAGGGGTCTTTCTTTTTCTCCCATCTGTTGGTGAAGGCTTGGTAAAGCTCATCAGGGGTTGTGATGGTATTTGCAGGAAGTGACCTGAACCAAGTTCAGACATCACCTGTTAAACTTTGGACAAATATTCTCATCCTCACACTCTCATCATCTATCTCATAGTTCTCAAAATGATCCTGCATTCTCTTAGCATGCTGAATAGCAGAGTCAGGGCCAGTGGAGTCGAAATATGAGATTTTGGCTTGGTAATCCTGAGGTAGAGCTACAGGATTGGCAGGTAATTGCAGAGGTGCATACCTCATAGCCATATTCACAAGGTTTTGGGGATTGACAGGGATAACTGGGATAAAATGAACAATGGGTACCACAAGGGTAATAGGTATGGCAGAACTGAGAGTGTTGGCCAAGGGAGTATGTGTGGGGGGCCAGGATGTGGGAGGAGGGCTATGAGATGTGGATGGAGAACTAGGGGAATTAGGGGTGGACCGAAAAATAACTTTGATTGGAGTGGAGATGGGGTTGGGGTGAACTGTCTCTGGACTGAGGTCAGCAAGATTGTCTGGCCCTTGCTGCTTCTTGATAATTTTGGGGATTGTATTAGGATTTTCAAAGATAGTAGGGGGGTTTGGGTCAGGATTTTCCCTAGTGTACCAAAGATTCTTTTTGGGAGCCAACTTCTGAGCTGGTCTTTGTGAGTTTTTAGGAAAATTTTGTATAGCAAGGACTGGACAGGATCTTTGAAAGGCTCTATGTATCTCCAAATGAGTATAAATATTAACTGAATCAACTCTTCCTTGAGGCTGTAGGTGCTAGTGCAGAAACAACTTTAAAGGCTTCTTGACTGATATTCAGGTTTTAAGTGTAATTTTTAGCAGACATACAGTATTTTCTATATCCTGAAGAATCCCCAGCGGAGTCGCCATTTATGTTAACACCCAGGTTGTTCCCTATGACTCCCAAGGGAATACGGCCGGGGTAACCACTAACCAATCTTTGGATTACAGCTTCTAGCCCAGCTGTAATCAGAGAGGGCTCTCTCTTTAAGATTTGTCTCTGTTCTGTCGATATTTTAGGCTAGTTATGAAGTGAAGGTTTATTTGATTTATGTTTGGTTGGGAGGATGTCTTTCTAAAACTTTAAAATTGTAGTTCTGCAGGTGAAATTAATCCATTGGGCAATGGAGTCTGTGGCTGTCGGTTATTTGAAATCATGGGTTTGATGCAACTGGAGTTACAGCGCCGTTTAGATACTTCATGAAACAAAATTTAAATTATGATTATGGAGTGTAAACAACCAGTGAGAAGCAATTAAGAATTTTTCACTAAGCTGGCATGTGAGAAAGGGATGTATTCCTCAGGAGCAAACTTGAATTCCTGAAATAATAAATCACTGTGATGATACAGTGTGAAAGGTAGCAATTAAGAATTTCACTTTCATTACCATAACTGAATAAAAGACATTTAAAATAGCTTAGATTGAGTTCAGGGTAATCGGTGATTAAGTCCTGAACTATTCTTTTTCCTTGCTATTAACAGTTCAAACATGGAAACATGAAACATATATGAAAGATCAACAAACATATAACATAGAGGTACAAGAGAAACTTATTGAGTCATGAGATACGCAGGAATCCTGCAACTTTCAGCCAAGCACCAGACAAGATCAAATAACACAGAGCTTTGGAAATTCCATCATCCTTTGTATTATTTCTCTGAGAATTACAGTAGAGGATGAGCAGAATAGATATGAAAAAGATTTCCTACATCCAATGTCCAACCCCTGCTAACAAATGCGAGGGGGAATATATAGCAGTCTCATACAAAATATCTCAGGCATTGAGTCATCTGAGAGGGAAATATCTTCTTTAACTCGTACAGAAATTGAAGATAGAAAGTTATTACAATCTTTAATGAACTTTAAAGGCTCTTAACTCCTGTCAAAACAATTTTTACCTTTGGATTTTGTTAACACCCAGGTTGTTCTCTTTGACTCCTAAGAGAATACGGCCGGGGTAACCACTAACCAATCTTTGGGCTACAGCTTCTAGCCCAGCTGTAGTCAGAGAGGGCTCTCTCTATTAGGTTTGTCACTGCTTTCAGTGAGGGTTTTAGGCTAGTTATGAGATGAGTTTTTGGTTGTTTTTGTGTGTTTGGTTGGGAGGATGCTTCTGATTTCTTTAAAGTATATCAGCAGGAAAAGTTAATCCATTGGGCAATGGGGTCTGGGACAGTTTTCTCTTGAGGTCTTGATCTTGGTGAGGGGAAAAGCTATAGGGCCTATGTGCGTTCCATGAAACAAACTGTAAATAATGAGAGTGAGGTGAAAACAATCAGCAAAGAGCAATTAAGATTTCTTTACTTAAACTGTATATTGTGAAAGAGGCCTGTTATCTAGGAGCAATTACTTGAATTCCTAAAACAACAATGCACTGTGATGATGAAATATTAAAGGTAGCAGTGAAGAATTACGCTTTAAATACTTTATCAGAAGAAAACACATAAGATAGTTAAGATTGAGCTCAGGGTAGTCAATGACCAAATCCTGAGACTATTCTTCTTCCTTACTATCTAGAGTTTCAAGTGTATAGAAAACATGAGAGACATATGGAATAACAGGAAAAACAGGTGAAATAAAGAGCCATGAGAAAAACTTATTGAGCCATGTAAGGCACAGGAATCCTGCAACTTTGAGCCACACACCATCAAGAGATCAAGAGACAACACATCTTTGAAGAAATCCCACTGTATTTTGTATTAACTGCCTGAGAGTGTTACAATATCAGAATAACAGAGAAGATATCAGGAGAATTTCTTACATCCAGAGTCCAACCCCTCTAAACAAACGCGAGGGGGAATATATAGAGATTAGATACAAAAATATCTCAGGTATGGAGTCATCTGAGAGGAAAATATCTCTTACGCTTGTACAGGGAGAGTAGATGAGAAGTTATTACAAGTATAAATGATACTTAAAGCCTTTAACTGCTGTCATGACAGATTTTTGACCTTTGGGCACTGCGCAGTCGGTTGTGCGGCTTTATCATAAATATAAACTGAAGTGCTCTGTCACTTTGCTTTTTGTATATTCTTGGCCCTGCCACTTGTGCATGCTGATGCTGTTGTTGATGCCGAGTACTTGTGCTGAGTTGGCTCAGCGTCTTTATGCTTGCTGTCATGGCTTTGTCCACCTGTAGATGCAATATAGACTGTATTGCTGCAAAACGTCTTGATTCCTCAGCCTTGGTTTAAAAGTAGCTTTATCAGGTCCTGCCATGTATCTGGAGGAGGAAGCTGGTGCGTCAAAATTGACCCTATGGTCTCATCAGCTTCTGTGTACTTATATAAATGAGGAGGTTCATCAAATAGATGTGCTACTTCCTTTTTAATAAAAAATAAATTATCTAATTTCTCAAAAAGAGCCTGTCCTGTTAATGGGCCTGCTGAAGATGACCCAGGAGCTTCAGCAATCTGAATTGATGAAAAAGTGCTTACTCTTTTGATGTACTTCTCATAACAGAGAAGCTTTCCTGATTCTTCCAAGCTGGGAAGCCCTCTGTCCTGCAGGGCTGTGAACCTATTCTGGAACTTATGTATATCTGCCTGTATATCATGGATCTTCCTGTCCAGGGTCTGAATTAGGTTCCTCATTGTTGTGGTTCTTTTGATTAGGGAAATGGTTTCAGTTCTATTAGAAATTCCCATTTTTATCAGCTGAGAATCATTCCTATAGTTAAGGACTTCAATCATCTTAGGGGCAAGGTCGGCCATGTTTCCTAGAGCATTTCTTGCTCTGTGCAGTTCTTTCTTTGCCCTGCCAATGAGTCCTATTTGTTCATATATAGCATCAATGTACTCCCACTGGTTAGTGATTGATTGTCCAATGGCAGTCCATATCACTTGCTTGATCTCTGCTGTCACTTTCTCAAAATTGAGCTGCTTTTCCAGCTCTGCAATTGTCTTTTTTAGGGCTTTTACTTCCCTCTCCCTCTCAGCCACATTTTGCTTAGATTTATCATATTTCTCTTCTATCTTTGATAATCTTTCCTTGGCCTTATTGAGATCTGACATTTGAGCCTCTAGCACCTGGAGTTCTTGTCTTAATTTCTGCATATCCAGGCTGTCAGCCTGCTCTGTTGGTGGTGCTGTAGTGGCTGGCTCTGTTGAAGCTGGCTCTGTTGTGGCTGGAGCTATTTCTGATGCCTGTTGCTTTGGAGGGATGTCCTCTTTAGGGGTCTCCTCGAGGTTTATTATCTCTGTGGGTGGTTTAGAAGACTGCCCTTGTTCTCCCCTCTGTATAGCTGCTTCTAGGGTATTCTCTGTATCTTGCAGCTTTTGTTGGGTGTCCACCAGTTCCTTATACAAGTTCATTAGCAGTGCAGTGATATCCTTATCTCGTCTTTGTTGGGCTACTTCATCTGTTTGTGGATGTAGAGTTGGTGGGATCTTCATTTTCTTCTTAATTGCAGCTACATTCTGCATCCCTTAGTTTAAGGACCTCTGTATGGCCTTAACATCATTTGGATCATGCCCAAAACTCTATGATGATTTCTTCTAGTGCCTTGATTCTGTTGTCCTTGGCTTGAGAGGACCCTTTCAACTCAAGCTGAGCTTGCAGTGTTATTCAAAACTGTTTTGCAGCCTATAATTTACCAAGGTCTTGTCTGCCAGGGTGGCATAGACCATCTCACCCGTCTGCTTATGGAGCTCGATTTGGTCCATGGGGTGGATGTCTTTTGCAAGGACTTCTAAGTTTGTCCTTATGTAATCTGCAGCTGATTGAGGTCACTGCACTGTAGGGGAAAAATGGCTCATAGTCAATTTGTTATCTTGCACATCAAAGGCAGCCATTAGTCTTTGTTGGTTTGGAGGAGCCATGTTCAATAGATAATTGTAGAGCTTAATTTTGAGTGGCTAACTCCTCCTTTTGGCGTCCTTAAACTGCTCCTTTATGCCTGCAGCTGTGTTTCTGTCTTGTCCTGAGGAGCTGACCTCCCCAAGTGCTGCCCTATCCTGCTCTTGATGCATTGAGCTGGCAGAGGTCTCAAGGCTTTGCATTTCTTCTTCTGAGAATGGATTGAGCCTCTGCCTTTTCTCTGGACCTTCTGTGAGAGGGGTCTCCCTCTCTCTTTTCCTGCTGATGTCCTCCTTCTGAGGGGTTGGGAGGACAGAGGGGTCTATCCTAGGGTCCTGTCTAGGAGGCGCCATGCTGGTTGTCTTTTCTTGGGTGGCTGCCTTGCCTTCTGCTGTTTGCTTTTCTTCATCCTGATGATCAGTTTCTTGCTAGTCTTGCTGTTGTTCCTCTTGCTGGCCCTGTTGGCCTTGTTGGCCCTGTTGGCCCTCTTGCTGTTGCTCCTGCTGGCCCTCTGCCTCTTCCATTACCTTGCCTTTACCTTTGTCCTGCCCCTGATTTGAAGTTTGTGCTGCCCCTTCTTGTGTTGCAGATGAGGAAGCTGGCGCTGTTGTGTGAGAGCTTGGTAGGGTAGGCACCTGAGAAGGACACTCCAAGTCAACCATTTTCAATAAATGTCTCCTAGCCCTGTCAACTAGCTCTTCTTGGGACAGGGGTTCTACCAAGGTATTTTTCTTCCATTTTGGCAGGTTTGCATGTCTTGTTATGAGGAGCATGTTATGATGCTCATATTTGGAGACTTTGTATTTTAGTCTCCTCTTGGATATAAAGCCATTGGGGTCATATGGTTTCCAAAGGAAGCTTTGTGTTAGGCCAAGGCCATCCAACATTCTCTCTACCTTCTTCCATCCTTCTCTTTTGTTTAAAATCAAATGACCAAGCTGGTTTTTAACTTTGAGTTGTGCCTTCTTGCCCCTGTTTGTAAAATGGATCAGATCAGCATAGGCGAATTGTCTGAAATACTCCAGGGCAAAGAGCTCATAGGCACATACTTGGGTAGCCTGAATGGGTGCAGCTCACACCCATATATCCTAATCACAGTGTGATGCTGGTAAAAATACCAGTCCCCTATGCTGTAGGCACTGGACAACTGTAGAACTCTCTGCATTTCATCAGTGAGTCTTGGAGGAGGTTCTGTCATAAGTAGAGATAGGGCTGGATGAATGAACAGATCTATGAACTCACAATATGTATAGGGTGAGTAGAAATTTCTATGGAAGATTGAGCTCCAATATACCACCGATCTTGGATTTCCTGCTGCATCCGTTCTCTTGATTTCGAAAGAGAATTTTTCATGTTGGTGATACAGAATAAGATGATAAATATATGAGGTGTATCTGAACACCCTTTCTTTGGATAAGTGCAGGAACTGCTCATGTATTTTGTCCGAGATGTATGTGGCATAGTTATAGCAGATAGGGGTCCTCCCAGGGGCAAACCTTAACATCATGACTAGCACAGTTTCCTCTATATACTCCATTGATTTGTATCCCAGAACTGAGCTCACCATATGGGCCAGGTCTAGTCCAAGTTGATTTAGGTATCCATCAAAGATAGCAGGATGCAGCACTGTGTCTGACTTGCTAACAAACAATTGATTAAACCTCAGGATCTCTGCCTCTGTAAGTGTTTTGGTCCCTTGGTTGATTAAGTCCAGCAGGGATAAAGGAACCATTTTCTTGTCAGTATTGAACTGAACCATGTCCCTGATGGCCTGAGGGGTGGTATAGAATACAACTTCACCCTTGGGATTGACTACAGCTCTCTGTGATGGTTCATAACAACTGGCACATAGATAGATGAGGTCAGGGAATTGTCTAACTAGAGGCATTTTAAAAGTTGGCAGGGCAGACTCCCAGATGCCTAGGATATCTGTTCCATCTCTGTATTTAGCCCTAAACTCATTTAGCAGTTGAATATGAGGGGTGCATCCTTCTCTGGAGTCTTTTGAGATCTGGTAATCCAGGTCTGCCAAATCCTGCCAGTCTAGCTCTCTCTGGGGAGCATTTAGAGGAGTGACATTAAGGACTTCAGGGGTCTCCATGCTTTACACAAATAATCTCTGAAATGCCGCTTGAAACGATGAAATTGATGGGAACCAAGTTTGACAGGGTTGGTGTACAGTCAGGATAACAATGCTGGGCCTTTTGGGAAGGGTTTTCAGCAGCAGAAAGACCTCCCTTGTCAGTTTGGGAGTAATGCAGGAAGTCCACGTTTGCGCGAACGGGGTAGGTTTTAGCAGGAAATGCAGTCTCTCTGAGGTTTCCACCGATATGTTTCAGCTTTGAACGGTCAAATTGGGTAAAGTGCAATTGGTTTATCGGTGAAATTTTGAATTCAATGGCTTTTATGGTGGTTTTTACAGAAAACTTAAGAAAAACCAGTTCACAGGAGGTCGAAGGGTGAAATACCTGTTAAACAATGGCCTGGAGTGAAGAATGCAGTTGGGTTTGCACGCTGGGTTCTTTGAAATTGGTTGCAGGCTGGCTAGTCGCAGGCGTCGTGAATTTCATGCAGATAGCTTAACAGCAAAATTTCCGAAAAATATGACAAAATCGTGAAAATTGGCGAAAATATGGCTTTTTGGCTTTATTGGCGCACTTTTTGGATGACGTCAGCATGACGTCATCAAGGGGGCCCGGGTTGGATGACGTCATCATGACATCATGGGGTGACGTGGTGGTCAATGACAGGTCCACGGGGGCGATGAGGTGGCAGCCAGGTGGACGAATGAGGGATGAAGTGAGCGGATGTGGCAGTGACGTGCACGGCAGCAGGGCGAGGACGTGGGCGGGACAGGTGTCGGAATATCGGAACCGGCCTTGTACGGTGAACGGATTGTCAAGCGTTGCTCCGATGCAATCAGGGAGTGACATGTGTCCCGGCGTGACGCCCGCCTGACGCAAGCGTCTGACAGATATCGGAAGGTATCTATCAGACAGGTAGGGCGCTCCGATATCCATGTGGGCCGTTGATCTGGAAGCGCTCGATCCAACGGCTGTCGGGCGAGCAACTTGTATGAGCCTTTAACGCCTGCCTTCGTTAACCTTCGGACGTCGGGATTGCCCGAAACCACTGTACTCCGTTCGATCTGAGACAGGTGCCATCTGACGGTCATCGGACAAGTGATCTGCACGGACGATAGAGGCCAGCGGGCGGGTATTTAAAAACAATATTTCTTTGTCGTTTAGTGACCGGCGGGCCCCTCCATGTGTTAAATCATTTCTCGGGGTTTTCTATGGTTTCTTGTGCAAAAGCCTTTTAATTGGCCAACCTTAGAACAATTTA
>APFE031347489.1:69211-94520 GCA_000404065.3 Pinus taeda
GGTCAAATCCATCTGGGAATTTGTATAGGGCTAAATCCGGGGGAGGTCTTAGATTTTGAGGTATAGCATTATAGACATTATTGAACCTAGCACAATATTCCAATACTGTTTCTTGGGGACCTCTTCTGATCATGTCATACTCACCAAGTATGTGTAAGGGGTCTTTCTTTTTCTCCCATCTATTTGTGAAGGATTGGTAGAGCTCATCAGGGGTAGTTATGTTGTTTGCAGGAAGAGATCTAAACCATGTTCTCACATCCCCTGTTAAGCTCTGGACAAATATTCTCATCCTTACAGTTTCATCATCTATTTCATAATTTTCAAAATGATCTTGCATTCTCTTAGCATGCTGGATGGCAGAATAAGGACCAGTGGAGTCAAAGTATGCTATTTTGGCCTGATAATCTTGAGGTAAGGCCACTGGATTAGCAGGTAGTTGCAGAGGTGCATACCTGGCCATATTTGCTGGATTCTGGGGGTTAACTTGGATAACTGGGACAACAGGAACAAAGGGTATTACAGGGGTAATAGGTATAGAGGGTGTAACAGTGTGGGAGAAGAGAACTTGTGTGGGAGAGGAAGGGATTAATGGGGAACTTTGGGATGTTGATGGTGAACTAGGGGAATTAGGGGTAGAACGGAATAGGACCTTAACGAGTGTGGGGATTGAGTTAGGAAGCTCTGGCTGTTGACTGATGTCAGCAAGATGATCTTGTAGTTGCTGGTTCCTAACAAACTTGGGGATAGTATTGGGATTTTCGAAGATAGTGGGAGGGTTGGGATCAGGATTTGTCCTTGTGTACCGGAGGTTCTTCTTGGGAGCCAGTTTCTAAGCTAGTCCTATAAGGTTTTATGAAAGTTTTTGTATAGCAGGGACTGGACAGGAGCTTTAAAAACTCTGTGTATCTGTATAGTGTGAAAGGAGATCTGAGTCAGCTCTACCTTAAAGCTACAGATGTTTGTATAGGAGCAGCTTAAAGGTGTCTTAACTGATATTCAGACTGTGAGTGCAATCTCATGATAGATACCCAGACCTTTAGATCCTGAAGGTTTTCCCCAGCGGAGTCGCCATTTATGTTAACACCCAGGTTGTTCTCTTTGACTCCTAAGAGAATACGGCCGGGGTAACCACTAACCAATCTTTGGGCTACAACTTCTAGCCCAGCTGTAGTCAGAGAGGGCTCTCTCTATTAGGTTTGTCACTGGTTTCAGTGAGGGTTTTAGGCTAGTTATGAGATGAGTTTTTGGTTGTTTTTGTGTGTTTGGTTGGGAGGATGCTTCTGATTTCTTTAAAGTATATCAGCAGGTGAAGTTAATCCATTGGGCAATGGGGTCTGGGACAGTTTTCTCTTGAGGTCTTGATCTTTGGTGAGGGGAAAAGCTATAGGGCCTGTGTGCATTCCATGAAACAACTCTAAATAATGAGAGTGAGGTGAAAACAATCAGCAAAGAAAAATTAAGATTTCTTTACTTAAACTGTATATTGTGAAAGAGGCTTGTTATCTAGGAGCAATTACTTGAATTCCTAAACAACGATGCACTGAGATGATGAAGTATTAAAGGTAGCAG
The DNA here is from genome assembly GCA_000404065.3 of Pinus taeda. NCBI lineage: Eukaryota > Viridiplantae > Streptophyta > Pinopsida > Pinales > Pinaceae > Pinus > Pinus taeda. Next base: position 70,781 of record APFE031347489.1, read on the forward strand.
TGAAGAATTACGTTTTAAATACTTTATCAGAAGAAAACACATAAGATAGCTTTGATTGAGCTCAGGGTAGTCAATGACTAAGTCCTGAGACTATTCTTTTTCCTTACTATCTATATTTTCAAGTATATAGAAAACATGAGAGACATATGGAATAACAGGAAACACAGGTGAAATAAAGAGCCATGAGAAAAACTTATTGAGCCATGTAATGCACAGGAATCCTGCAACTTTGAGCCACACACCATCAAGAGATTAAGAGACAACACATCCTTGAAGAAATCCCACTGTCTTTTGTATTAACTGTCTGAGAGTCTTACAATATCAGAATAACAGAGAAGATATCAGGAGAATTTCTTACATCCGGAGTCCAACCCCTCTAAACAAACGCGAGAGGGAATATATAGAAGTTACATATAAAAATATCTCAGGAATGGAGTCATCTGAGAGGAAAATATCTCTTACACTCGTTCAGGGGAAGTAGATGAGAAGTTATTACAAGTATAAATGACACTTAAAGCCTTTAACTGCTGTCAGGACAGATTTTTGACCTTTGGGCACTGCGCAGTCGGTTGTGTGGCTTTATCATAAATATAGACTGAAGTGCTCTGTCACTTTGCTTTTTGTATATCCTTGGCCCTGCCACCTGTACTTGCTGATGATGCTGTTGATGCCGAGTACCTGTGCTGAGTTGGCTCAGCGTCTTTATGCTTGCTGTCATGGCTTTGTCCACCTGTAGATGCAATTTAGACTGTATTGCTGCAAAACGTCTTGATTCCTCAGCCTTGGTTCAAAAGCAGCTTTATCAAGTCCTGCCATGTATCTGGAGGAGGAAGCTGGTGCCTCAAAATTGACCCTATGGTCTCATCAGCTTCTGTGTACTTATAGAAATGAGGAGGTTCATCAAATAGATGTGCTACTTCATTTTTAATAAAAAATAAATTATCTAATTTCTCAAAAAGAGCCTGTCCTGTTAATGGGCCTGCTGAAGATGACCCAGGAGCTTCAGCAATTTGAATTGCTGAAAAAGTGCTTACTCTTTTGATGTACTTCTCATAAGAGAGAAGCTTTCCTGATTCTTCCAAGCTGGGAAGCCCTCTGTCCTGCAGGGCTGTGAACCTATTCTGGAACTTATGTATATCTGCCTGTATATCATGGATCTTCCTGTCCAGGGTCTGAATTAGGTTCCTCATTGTTGTGGTTCTGTTGATTAGGGAAATGGTTTCAGTTCTATTAGAAATTCCCATTTTTATCAGCTGAGAACCATTCCTATAGTTAAGGACTTAAATCATCTTAGGGGCAAGGTCGGCCATGTTTCCTAGAGCATTTCTTGCTCTGTGCAGTTCTTTCTTTGCCCTGCCAATGAGTCCTATTTGTTCATATATAGCATCAATGTACTTCCACTGGTTAGTGATTGATTGTCCAATGGCAGTCCATATCACTTGCTTGATCTCTGCTGTCACTTTCTCAAAATTGAGCTGCTTTTCCAGCTCTGCAATTGTCTTTTTTAGGGCTTTTACTTCCCTCTCCCTCTCAGCCACATTTTGCTTAGATTTATCATATTTCTCTTCTATCTTTGCTAATCTTTCCTTGGCCTTATTGAGATCTGACATTTGAGCCTCTAGCACCTGGAGTTCTTGTCTTAATTTCTGCATATCCAGGCTCTCAGCCTACTCTGTTGGTGGTGCTGTAGTGGCTGGCTCTGTTGTAGATGGCTCTGTTGTGGCTGGAGCTGTTTCTGATGCCTGTTGCTTTGGAGGGATGTCCTCTTTAGGGGTCTCCTCGAGGTTTATTATCTCTGTGGGTGGTTTAGAAGACTGCCCTTGTTCTCCCCTCTGTATAGCTGCTTCTAGGGTATTCTCTGTATCCTGCAGCTTTTGCTGGGTGTCCACCAGTTCCTTATACAAGTTCATTAGCAGTGCAGTGATATCCTTATCTCGTCTCTGTTGGGCCACTTCATCTTTTTGTGGATGTAGAGTTGGTGGGATCTTCATTTTCTTCTTAATTGCAGCTACATCTGCATCCCTTAGTTTAAGGACCTCCTGTATGGCCTTAACATCATTGGGATCATGCCCAAACTCTATGATGATTTCTTCTAGTGCCTTGATTCTGTTGTCCTTGGCTTGAGAGGATGCCCTTTCCAACTCAAGCTGAGCTACAGTGTTATTCAAACTGTTTTGCAGCCTATAATTTACCAAGGTCTTGTCTGCCAGGGTGGCATAGACCATCTCACCCGTCTGCTTGTGGAGCTCGATCTGGTCCATGGGGTGGATGTCTTTTGCAAGGACTTCTAAGTTTGTCCTTATGTAATCTGCAGCTGATTGAGGTCGCTGCACTGTAGGGGCAAAATGGCTCATAGTCAATTTGCTATCTTGCACATCAAAGGCAGCCATTAGTCTTTGTTGGTTTGGAGGAGCCATGTTCAATAGATAATTGTAGAGCTTAATTTTTAGTGGCTCACTCCTCCTTTTGGCGTCCTTAAACTGCTCCTTTATGCCTGCAGCTGTGTTTCTGTCTTGTCCTGAGGAGCTGACCTCCCCAAGTGCTGCCCTATCCTGCTCTTGATGCATTGAGCTGGCAGAGGTCTCAAGGCTTTGCATTTCTTCTTCTGAGAATGGATTGAGCCTCTGCCTTTTCTCTGGACCTTCTGTGAGAGGGGTCTCCCTCTCTCTTTTCCTGCTGATGTCCTCCTTCTGAGGGGTTGGGAGGACAGAGGGGTCTATCCTAGGGTCCTGTCTAGGAGGCGCCATGCTGGTTGTCTTTTCTTGGGTGGCTGCCTTGCCTTCTGCTGTTTGCTTTTCTTCATCCTGATGATCAGTTTCTTGCTAGTCTTGCTGTTGTTCCTCTTGCTGGCCCTGTTGGCCTTGTTGGCCCTGTTGGCCCTCTTGCTGTTGCTCCTGCTGGCCCTCTGCCTCTTCCATTACCTTGCCTTTACCTTTGTCCTGCCCCTGATTTGAAGTTTGTGCTGCCCCTTCTTGTGTTGCAGATGAGGAAGCTGGCGTTGTTGTGTGAGAGCTTGGTAGGGTAGGCACCTGAGAAGGACACTCCAAGTCAGCCATTTTCAATAAATGTCTCCTAGCCCTGTCAACTAGCTCTTCTTGGGACAGGGGTTCTACCAAGGTATTTTTCTTCCATTTTGGCAGGTTTGCATGTCTTGTTATGAGGAGCATGTTATGATGCTCATATTTGGAGAGTTTGTATTTTAGTCTCCTCTTGGATATAAAGCCATTGGGGTCATATGGTTTCCAAAGGAAGCTTTGTGTTAGGCCAAGGCCATCCAACATTCTCTCTGCCTGCTTCCATCCTTCTCTTTTGTTTAAAATCAAATGACCAAGCTGGTTTTTAACTTTGAGTTGTGCCTTCTTGCCCCTGTTTGCAAAATGGATCAGATCGGCATAGGCGAATTGTCTGAAATACTCCAGGGCAAAGAGCCTCATAGGCACATACTTGGGTAGCCTGAATGGGCGCAACTCACACCCATATATCCTAATCACAGTGTGATGCTGGTAAAAATACCAGTCCCCTATGCTGTAGGCACTGGACAACTGTAGAACTCTCTGCATTTCATCAGTGAGTCTTGGAGGAGGTTCTGTCATAAGTAGAGATAGGGCCGGATGAATGAACAGATCTATGAACTCACAATATGTATAGGGTGAGTAGAAATTTCTATGGAAGATTGAGCTCCAATATACCACCGATCTTGGATTTCCTGCTGCATCCGTTCTCTTGATTTCGAAAGAGAATTTTTCATGTTGGTGATACAGAATAAGATGATAAATATATGAGGTGTATCTGAACACCCTTTCTTTGGATAAGTGCAGGAACTGCTCATGTATTTTGTCCGAGATGTATGTGGCATAGTTATAGCAGATAGGGGTCCTCCCAGGGGCAAACCTTAACATCATGACTAGCACAGTTTCCTCTATGTACTCCATTGATTTGTATCCCAGAACTGAGCTCACCATATGGGCCAGGTCTAGTCCAAGTTGATTTAGGTATCCATCAAAGATAGCAGGATGCAGCACTGTGTCTGACTTGCTAACAAACAATTGATTAAACCTCAGGATCTCTGCCTCTGTAAGTGTTTTGGTCCCTTGGTTGATTAAGTCCAGCAGGGATAAAGGAACCATTTTCTTGTCAGTATTGAACTGAACCATGTCCCTGATGGCCTGAGGGGTGGTATAGAATACAACTTCACCCTTGGGATTGACTACAGCTCTCTGTGATGGTTCATAACAACTGGCACATAGATAGATGAGGTCAGGGAATTGTCTAACTAGAGGCATTTTAAAAGTTGGCAGGGCAGACTCCCAGATGCCTAGGATATCTGTTCCATCTCTGTATTTAGCCCTAAACTCATTTAGCAGTTGAATATGAGGGGTGCATCCTTCTCTGGAGTCTTTTGAGATCTGGTAATCCAGGTCTGCCAAATCCTGCCAGTCTAGCTCTCTCTGGGGAGCATTTAGAGGAGTGACATTAAGGACTTCAGGGGTCTCCATGCTTTACACAAATAATCTCTGAAATGCCGCTTGAAACGATGAAATTGATGGGAACCAAGTTTGACAGGGTTGGTGTACAGTCAGGATAACAATGCTGGGCCTTTTGGGAAGGGTTTTCAGCAGCAGAAAGACCTCCCTTGTCAGTTTGGGAGTAATGCAGGAAGTCCACGTTTGCGCGAACGGGGTACGTTTTAGCAGGAAATGCAGTCTCTCTGAGGTTTCCACCGATATGTTTCAGCTTTGAACGGTCAAATTGGGTAAAGTGCAGTTGGTTTATCGGTGAAATTTTGAATTCAATGGCTTTTATGGTGGTTTTTACAGAAAACTTAAGAAAAACCAGTTCACAGGAGGTCGAAGGTTGAAATACCTGTTAAACAATGGCCTGGAGTGAAGAATGCAGTTGGGTTTGCGCGCTGGGTTCTTTGAAATTGGTTGCAGGATGGCTGGTCGCAGGCGTCATGAATTTCATGCAGATAACTTAACAGCAAAATTTCCGAAAAATATGACAAAATCGTGAAAATTGGCGAAAATATGGCTTTTTGGCTTTATTGGCGCGCTTTTTGGATGATGTCAGCATGACGTCATCAAGGGGGCCCGGGTCGGATGACGTCATCATGACGTCATGGGGTGACGTGGTGGTCAATGACAGGTCCACGGGGGCGATGAGGTGGCAGCCAGGTGGACGAATGAGGGATGAAGTGAGCGGATGTGGCAGTGACGTGCACGGCAGCGGGGCGAGGACGTGGGCGGGACAGGTGTCGCAATATCGGAACCGGCCTTGTACGGTGAACGGATTGTCAGGCGTTGCTCCGATGCAATCAGGGAGTGACATGTGTCCCGGCGTGACGCCCGCCTGACGCAAGCGTCTGACAGATATCGGAAGGTATCTGTCAGACAGGTAGGTCGCTCCGATATCCATGTGGGTCGTTGATCTGGAAGCGCTCGATCCAACGGCTGTCAGGCGAGCAACTTGTATGAGCCTTTAACGCCTGCCTTCGTTAACCTTCGGACGTCGGGATTGCCCGAAACCACTGTGCACCGTTCGATCTGAGGCAGGTGCCATCTGACGGTCATCGGAGAAGTGATCTGCATGGACGATAGAGGCCAGCGGTCGGGTATTTAAAAACAATATTTCTTTGTCGTTTAGTGACCGACGGGCCCCTCCATGTGTTAAATCATTTCTCGGGGTTTTCTATGGTTTCTTGTGCAAAAGCCTTTTAATTGGCCAACCTTAGAACAATTGAAATTTCGGGCTTTATACAATGTTTGGGCACAAATTTTTCCGAAGGCGGAAACTATAGGGAAAAGGGGTCCGAATGGGTTTTTATTAATGGGAAAAGGTAAACTGACTCCCGACCTTAGGATAAGGCGGGAGAAGGATTTTTCCATGGTTTTTCCGCCCTTTGGGTGATTTTTATGGGTTTTTAAAGGTTTTTCAAGGTAAGAATGGAACTCTTGGACTAGGGAAACTGATGGAGATGGAGCAAAGGGGGAGCATGGGTTCTTGACCTTGACCAGGTGTCAATTCAATTCCCAAGGGGCGAACATTATGGCTATCGTGCCAAGGAGGGGATATTTTTACATTGTGGGGTTTATACACCATGGTGTTTATAATAATAGGGATAATGGGGTGTAGGGAGCTAAGTAGTAGAGTTAGTTGTTAACATGGAGGGAACACATAAGTAAGGGCTAGTTCAGCCAAGTTTTCTTTGAAAATAACTTGAAATTAGGAGTAGATCAAAATGAAAAGGTTTTTGCACAAGAAATGTGGCTTCTTAAAGCCATATGAATACTTCAAAGATATAAATTTATGTGCTCTGTGCAGCTTGGGAGAGGGTGTTAGTAATGAGTGAAATATAAATGAAAACAAGGGAGTTAGTCATGCTCCAGTGTGTTGCTCTTCCTGTAGATGTTTCAGCAACTTTGATTTTGGAAGAGACAGCACTTCTGCAACCCCATCTACCTACCCAACTAGTTATCCTAGCATTTTTTGTTCCTTCCTGGAGGGTGCACTTGGACTTGCAAACCCTTTGAATGCCTTTTTCTTTTCATTGGCTTTTTTCTTTGATTCCCTATCTAATGCAACCCTTATTCCTTCCAAGGTCCCAGATTAAGCAGTTGGGAACCTTAGTTTCTCTACCTAGCTACTGATCTGCCAAGATTAAACAGTTTGGACAGATTTCATTCTCTATTCTACAACATGGAAATTGAAAACATGGCATGATCCAGATTAGACTGTTGGACCACCAATCAAAATTGAGTTCTTATCATAACTAATACAGACATTGTCTTCTTAGGGAAATATGGGATCTTTACATTATCAAAGTAGAGCATATTTGGACCTTTGATATACAATAATGAAATATGAAACCTATTGGTATAGGTATCCAACAGATTTCACGAAGTCGGTTGAGCGCTTTGTTATAACTGCTGAATGACGTGTCTATGCAGCTGTGTTTTCCCGTAGCTTCTTCGCCCTGTCACCTGTGACTGCTCGTGCTGCTGTGGTGGTCGAATAGTTGTGCTGAGTTGGCTCAACCTCTTTCTGCATACTTGTTGATGTGTATTTATCTTCCTGTATATAAAAATTTAAATATTTTGAAAAAGTAATAACATAATTACTGACTTTTATTTAGCAGTAATTGTATCAAATTTTCCCACACATCCGGTGTAGGCAATTGATGCTTCAAAATTGACCCCATGGTCTCATCGGCCTCTGTATATTTGTAAAAATGGGGAGGCTCATCAAACAAATGTGTGATTTCATTCATAATAAAAAATAAACTTTCTACCCTGTTGAAAAGGGTCTGCCCTGTTATTGGTCCTGTTTCTGTTGATCAACTAGCTGCCTCTGAAATCTGATTTCCTGCAAAAGTGCTCACTCTCTTAGCATATTTCTCATGTGAGAGCAACTTTCCTGATGGCTCCAGCAGGCTAGGCAGACCCCTGTTTTGCAATGCCATAAACCTGTTCTGAATCTTGTTGATGTCTGTTTGCATATCCTGGACTCTTCTTTCCAGGGTCTGAATCAGGTTTCTCAATGTCAGGACCCTTTTTATCAGTGAGATGGTCTCTGTCCTGTTTCCAATTCCCATTTTGATGAGCTGGGAGCTTGTTCTGTAGTTTAGCACATTTATCATTCTAGTGGCAATCTCAGGCATACTGCCTAGAGATGCCCTTGCTCGTTGTATCTCTCTATGTGCTTTTCCAATGAGCATTATTTGCTCATGGATGGCCTCAATATACTCCCACTGAGCTGTGATTGACTGGCCAATATGGCCCCATACGACCCTCTTGAGCTCAGATGTGACCTTTTCTAGTGTGAGCTCCTTTTCTAGCTCAGTTATCCTTTTCTTGAGGGCCTTTACCTCCCTCTCTCTTTCAGCCACATTCTGCTTGGAGTTGTCATATTTTCATTTATTTTTGCCAGACTGTCCTTGGCTTGATTTAGCTATGACATCTGAGACTCCAAGACTTGTATTTCATTTCTCAGCTTTTTCATATCAAGGCTTTCATCCTGCTCTATTGTTGGTGCTGAGGTGGATGGAGCTGCCTCTTGTTCCTGTTGGCTGGGAGGGGAAGTGGTTTGAGGGATTTCCTCAAGATTTATTGTTTGTTGAGGAGGTTGTGAGGTTCACCCTTCCTCCTTTTGATGTAATGTTTCCTGCAAGGTAGCCTCTGATTCCTGCAGCTTTTCTTGAGTATGGATGAGCTCTTTGTATAATGTCATGAGAATAGCAGCTACATCCTTCTCTTGCCTGAGGTGGGAAACCTCTTCTATTTGGGGATGAAGAGTTGCTGGGATTTTCAACATCTTTCTCAATGCTGCCATATCAGCATCCCTCAGCTTCATGATTTATTGCACTGCCTTAACATCTTTAGGATCATGCCCAAGCTCTATTATAATTTCCTCCAGAGCTTTGATCCTATTGTCCTTATCTTGAGAGGAAGCACTTTCCAGCTCAAGCTATGCAGTGGTCTTATTTAGGCTATTTTGCAGCCTATAGTTCACTAGGGTCTTATCTGCCAATGTGGCATAAACCATCTCACCCGTTTGTTTCTGAAAATCTATTTGATCCATTGGGTGGATGTATTTGGACAGGACCTCCAGGTTGGTCCTGATATAATCTGCAGCTGACTGTGGTTGCTGCACTGTTGGTGTAAAATGGATCATGATCATTTTTCCTTCATGTGCATCATATGCAGACATGAGCCTTTGCTGGTTTGTAGGAGCCATTTTCAATAGGTGATTATATAGCTACAGCTTTAATGGTTCATTTCTGCTTTTGATGTCTTTAAACTACTGCTTGATGCTTTTCTCACCTTCCCTCCTTTGTCCTGAGGAGCTCACTTCTCCTAATGCTGCCCTATCGTGCTCCTATTGGAAGGAGCTGGCTGAGGCCTCCATGCTGGGCAGACCCGTTCCTGAAGTCTGCCCCATTGGCATTTCTTCTTCAGAGAAGGGGTTTAGTCTTTGCCTCTTCTCCCTTTGGTTTGGCGATGCTGTAAGGGACGTCTCTCTTTCTCTTTTTCTGTTCACGTCCTCACTTTGAGGGGTTTGGAGGACGGAGTAGTCAATCCTTGAATCTTGTCTGCGGGGTGCCATTTGTGCTGGATGCTGCTGGGTGGCCATTGGGGCCTCTGCTGTCTGTTCCCCCTGTACCTGTTGCTCTTTTTTCTGATGTACCTGTTGGGGTGGCTGCACCTGTGCCTGTTGTGCCTATTGCTCTTCCATGTCCTTCTCCTTGCCTTTGCTCTGAGCCTGGCTTGTGGTTTGGACTACCTCTTGATGTGCTGTAGATGATGAGGCAGCTGCTCCTGCTTGAGGCTTTGGCAGAGCGAATACCTGTGGAGGAGATTCCAAGTCAGCCAATTTCAGAAGATGCCTTCTAGCTCTTTCATTCAATTATTCTTGTGTGACCGGTTCCTCCAGTGTGCCCCTTTTCCATTTTGGTTGTTTGGAAAATTTTTCAATCTGGGGCAAACTCACATGGTCATAGCTAGAGAGCTTACATTTTAGCCTTCTGAATGATATGGAATGATTAGGGTCATAGGGCCTCCAAAGGAAGCTGGTTTTCAGGCCAAGGCCTTCTAGCTTTCTATCAGCTTCTTTCCAGCCTTCCCTTCTGTTCAAGACAAGGTGGCCCAATTGATTTTTCACCTTTAGCTGTGCCTTCTTGCCCTTGCCTGCAAAGTGTACCATATCAGCATTCCCAAATTGCCTGAAATATTCAAGGGAAAATAGTCTCATAGGCATTTACTTGGGCAATCTGTATGGGCGTAACTCACACCCATATATTCTGATTACGGTGTAGTGTTGGTAAAAGTACCAATCCCCTATGCTGTACACCTTGGATAACTGCAGGATCCTCTGCATCTCATCAGTCAGTCTTGGAGGAGGCGAGCTTAGGAATAAAGACATGGCTGGGTGGATGAAGAGGTCTATGAACTCATAGTAGGTATATTGAGAGTAGGTGCTGCTATGAAATACTGAGGTCCAGTACACTACTGACCTTGGATTGCCTTCTGCATCTGTTCTCTTAACAACGAAGGAGAACTTCTCATGTTGATAATATAGAATAAGGTGGTAGATGTAGGAGGTGTATCTGAACACCTTCTCTCTTCACAGGTTCAAGAACTGCTCATGCATCTTATCTGAAATATATGTGGCATAATCATAGTAGATTGGACTCTTGCGAGGGGAAAACATAGTCATCATGACTAGTACAGTTTCATCAATAAATTCAAGTGATTTGTACCCCAAGATGGAACTGATCATGTATGGAAGATCTATACCCAGTTGATTGAGGTAGCCATCAAAAAGAGGAGGATACAACACAATGTCAGAGTTTGTAATGAACAATTGGTTGAGCTTTATGATCTGTGCATCTGTTAGCATCTTAGCTCCTTGTCAAATCCAATAGAGACAAGGGGACCAATTTCTTCTTGGTCTTGAACTGCAGCATCTCTCTAATGGCCTCAGGAGTTATGTAGAATAACACTGAGCCTGAAGGGTCAAGCACAGCTCTTTGCATGGGGTCACAGCAGACAGCACATAGCTGAATGAGGTCAGGGAATTGGTTGACCTGAGGGAGCCTGAATATTGGGAGGAAGGAATCCCAAATGCCTAGTATGTCTGTCCCATCCTTATGTTTGGCCTTAAGCTCATTCAGCAGGTGAAGGTGGAACTTGCATTTTGATGAGGAGTCCTCTGAGATTTGGTAGTCCACGTCTGCCAAATCCTGCCATTCCAATTCTCTCTGTGGGGCATTTAAGGGAGCAACATTGAGGGCAACTGGTGCAACTGGAGTCTCCATGGTTACTTGGATTGTTTGGCAAATAAACTGTTGTTTCTTAGGCCAGAAGAGCACTGCCTGAGTGAAGAGGGAAAATTGAGAAATGAAGGGTAACAGGGCAAGTCTGCAGCAATTGAAATACTATTTTAGTTCCTTGAGGAGGCAAGTTTTAGTCTTTAACAGACCTTTCTCAACAATTGAGTGCAGTTTCCGGGTTTTAGTTCACGACTACGCGAACGAAAAATGCGGGTTTTCAGTTAAAATTCAGTCTAAATGGCTTGGCTAGTGAATTTCGACCGATAATTTTTCAAGAGGGAGCTGGGTGCAGGTAATTTTCTAGTGAATTATGCGTTTTCTGTGCTCAAAGTGATTTTTTTTTTATTACAGAGAAAAACCAGGTTTTAGAGAAGTTTGCACGGACAAATACCTGGTAAATCGATGGCCTGGGTCGGAAAAGCAGGTGGGTAGGCGCGTTGAAGGTCTCCTGGTTGTTTCGAGTAGGTTGGTGAAGTTTTGGTCGTAAAACGCATGCAGAGGGCGCAGCAACGTTTTTTGCAAAAAGTGCAAAAAACGCGCAAAAATTGACAAAATATGGCTTTTTTGGGTCATTGGTGCCTTTTTTTAAATGACGTCAGCATGACGTTACCAGGTGGGTCAGGGTGGGGTGACGTCAGCATGACGTCACCAGGTGACGTGGCGGCCTATGACCGGTCCATGGGGATGGTGAGGTGGCAAACAGGCGGCGTAATGGTGGACAGGGCGCGCGGTCGTGGCGCTGACGCAGGCAGTGAGGGGGCGCTGACGTCGGCAGACAGGTGGGGCAATATCAGACCACCTCCTATATGGCGAGGAATCTGTCAGAGGGGGCTCCGAAGGAATTTGGAGGCGATGCATGGATCCCGTGTGACATCAGCGTCTGACAGATATCCGACGATATCGTCCGGACGTTGGGGCCGGTCCGATATGAGCGTCAGCCGTTGGATGAGAAAGGCTTGATCAGACGGTTATCGGGCCATGGATCTGCACGGAGGATACAGTCATCGAGCGGGGATTAAAATAATAATTTTCATGATATTAGCGCCCAGCGGGACCCTCAGGGATATTTAATGATTTTTCATTGGTTTGCAATGTATTTTCACAAAGGTGAATAAAAACCCGAAACTTAGGAAAAACTGGGTTTTTATGCAATTTTATTTGTAAGGTCGCATATGCATTGGAACTTAGGATAAATGGTTTTTTTGCATACAAAGCTCACAAAGGTCTCCAGACTTAGGATAAGGAAAACAAAATGGGCTTTCAGGGTAAAATTGCCTTTTGGGCGGGTTAAAGGGGTGCAAAGGGTTTTTCCAAGGTTTTTAGGGCAAAATGAAGGGTTGACTAGGTAGAATGAGTTTTGATGGAGAGAAAAAGGTAAGGCTTGGGTTCTTCAGCTAACCAGGTGTTAATTCAATTCCCTAGTAGTGAACCATATGGCTATAATGCCAGGGAGGGGGTATTTATACAATGCTTAGGATTTATACACCATGGTGTTATAATAGTAGCGAAAAGGAAACATAGGGAGCTAGATAATAAAGGTTAGAGGTTAATATGGAGGGAGAAGGTGAATGAGGAGTGATATTACCAAGTTTTCTGGAAAACAACTTAGTTTAAAGAGTAGATCAAAATGAAAAGATCTTTACACAAGAAATGTGGCTTCTAAAAGCATAAGGACCACCATAAAACCTTGAATTCTTTCATAATCACAACTGGTGAAGGGATGTTAGTAATGAGGGATAAATAAAGGAAAAAGGGAAGTTAGACATGCTCCCTTATGTTCTTTTCCTTGTATTTGATTAGCAAAATGCATCTTGGGAGGAACATCACTTTTGCAACCCCATCTACCTACCCAACTATTTAGGCTAGCATTTTTTGTTTCTTCTTGGAGGGTGCACTTGGACTTGCAGACCCTTCATATGGCTTTTCTTTTCCATTGGCCTTTTCCTTTGATTTCCTATCTAGCACTACCCTTATTTCTTCCAAGGCCCCAAATTAAGCAGTTGGGAACCTTAGTTTCTCTGCCTGACTACTCATCTGCCAAGATTGAACAGTTTGGACAGATTTCTTTCTCTATTCTACAACAGGAAAATTGAAACATGGCATGATCCAGATTAGACTTTTGGACCATCCATCAAAACTTTAATAGTCATGAAGGCATGTACACACCTTGCTTTTCCTTGAAAATATGGGATCTTTTTACTAGCAAAGCAGAGCATATTTGGCATTTGAATTTTCCAATCATGAAATATGAAACCTATTGGTATAGGTATCCAACAGATAGCATATCATGACAAATAGTACATAAAACTATATCAATCTCACCATCACCTGTGCCAACAGACTGGACGTGAATGAAAACTACTGGGGAAGAGTCAAGAGCTGCCTTCACTTTCCCTGCATGCCGATTCTTCATGTGAAAGGCCATCAGTTGCAGTTGTTGCAGTGGAAGGTACACATCTCTCCCACACCATGCCTCCATTTGACGCTTTATCTATGTGTCTATAAGCCCGCTGAAATATTTCTTTCGCACAATTTTTATTTTGAGTGTCGCTTCCAATCTGTGATTATGCCATCTCGTCGCTTATTGACTTTTTATTTACAATATTCAGTATATGTTGAGGAGTTCCCGCGATCACAACGCATTAATTGGAAGACCTACGATATTGACCCGTTAGGCTTTATATTTTAATTTAGACGAGGTAATATAGCTACCTTTGTGTTATTGGTCCCATGCCGACCAAAGAAGGCTGGCTTTGTTACCCTTACATTGTCCTCAACTATATTTCAATTATATTTGAGTCTCAAAAGGTATTCGTTCATAGGCGGTCACTTATCCTAATCCGAACTTGTTTCAATCTTTTAAGTGGTCTACTTAATCGTAAGTCAAAATAGGTCACATATCTGTTATATAAGGAGGAATAGAGGATGAAACCACAATAAATATGAGTAAATGTATATGACTAAATGGATTCAAAACAATTAACCATAGATGTGTTAATCTCAGTTTATACAAACACTATTGACACTTCATAAATTTAGGTTCTATGTGAATTCCCCAAAGTTAAAATGTAAGTTAATGTGGAAATAATTATCTCTCACAATCTCATAGGAATTAATAAATAGTGTTTTGTTATTAGAGAATGATACATAAGTTTAATTAATAAATTGTTTTTGTCACCACTCCACACTGACCCCTACATCATGCTTCACAAATGTTGTCCACAACTTCCTAGTGTAACAGATTACTAATTCACCCTCACGATACCTCCACTTCTTGTAGTTAAGTGTTGGTTTAATATTGACTTAATCGATATTCTTCTTTAACAAGGTGCAATACACGTATAATATGCAACCTCATTGGTACATATACAAGATATATATAAAGGCGAGAAACACTTAGATCAACAGTTGCAAAGCATCAACATATAAGAGAAATATAATTTACAATAAACAAGTTCAAGCACTTGGCTAAACACAACAAATCAAGTTGAAGCCACACACAATATATCTTACAACCTCAACTAGTGTGATGTCTCATTTGCGCCTCATTGCAACACTCCCTGCAGTGCAATTCTCAAGCACCCCTATTAGATTCCATGACCAAATGGGAACCTATGTATGGAACTAGTACGTATTTCCAGACACTAAGTTTCTCTAGGGTCGAAGCACCACATTTGTACCAATCACTAAAATTCTTGACCAATTGACCAAGCTCCAAAGTTCTATCTAATTCAGCCACCAATATTAACAAATTTTGATTCTTGCAACCAAAATCACCAATATATGGGTGAGAAAAAACCAAATTTCATTTTAGACCTAAACACCTAATATTGAGCAAGAAAACACCATATTTTTGGAAAGAAGAAACCAAATTTTGTTTAAGATCCAAACATCAGATTTCAAGGATGCGAAAACCAAATTTTGGGGAAGAAAGCACCAAAATTTAGGTGCTTTTATATGTGCCCTTCGTAGAGCTACTAATATCACCCAATTATAATCCACTCACTGCCAAAATGAACTAAATGAAAATTTGTCACGTTTATGTATGTCTGTGCCTACTCATTCTATAAGCTTCATGTTATCCCCTTGGCATACTCCTCTCCCACTCACCATGTATGTTATATATACATGCAAATTAGTCATGTGCCTTATGGGATCGATGAAATGTTCCCAACCAGCCGGTCACAGGACGATGTTCATTTATGTGCACCCAATCTTTTGCATGTAATCCACACACATATGCCCCATCATGTGGTCCCTTATCAACATGGCTTACTTCATCAACCAACTTACCTAGATGAGACCCCCTTAGTGCACTTTTACTCATGCACTAGCACACAACTAGAAAAACCATCATGTCACATTATGTGATATAAGCATTATATTTTGTGTCACAATGATGTTTCCCACTGTACATGTTCAGTTACTTGTGTGCCCAACCTCACGGACTTGACATCCTCTCCCAGTCAATGAAATTTTCATCCTCAAAAAATTTATAATCAGCAACCCTGTACTCAAAAAGTCGCAAACTGAAGCATCCATGCAAAAATCCATCTCCAAGTCTCCATGAGAATACAAAATGTCTCAAGCCTACTCTATCAACACAACATTCAACAAGATTTCTCACTATCCAAAGCTATGATCTTAGGACTATTGCCTCATACTCTATCCATAATGCCTCAAGTTTATACTACCATCATGCTAATCACTAAAATATTTAGAGGTTGATCTACCTATGACTTTTTCTACCATATTCCAACATAAATATATCATACCATTTCACATTGATATCCCCCAGGTTTTGTACTAGTTCGGTATATAATTTAACGATCACACACATCCCATTAGAATGTAGATCATCATTCCATCATCAATCATTTTTTGGCATTCTTATCACTTTATCATACGAAGTAACTATAACAAAAATATAAATGATGTTTGTACAAACTACCCCATACCCAAGTAGATGAAGGTATCCTGACGAAAATAAATCTTCAAATAAATCACGTAATCCTTTCGTTATCCCTTGATTCTTGCAACCTCACCTCAAGATTGTCTATCAAGTCTAATTTGAATCCACTACTCCTATGGTAAATCAAATCGCTCCATCCCTCATCTCCTTCAAAATGAAAACTTCTCTCAAATCTTGATGATGGACTTAGTGTCCCCATTTTCCTGAGTCAGTCATCCATGCTATTCCATAGAATTTACAACTACTAGCAAAAGTATCTTTCCTAGACCTAGTGGATTGTTATGGAACAAGAGAAAGAAAGGAATATAAAGTTTCCCTTAGAGAAATTGAAGAATGGAAAGAGGATTAATTTAAATTCATTGCAATGTTTTCTCTCCTCTCATTTTGTAATATCCAATCACAGCTCCGATTGATATAATTAGAACCTACACATAAAATCAACACAAGAAAAATATCTACTACATTTATGTAGCATTATCCAATTACTCTATTTAATGGATCAACAAGGCATTGAAATATATCAATGTAAACATAACATAATGCATATAGAAAAACAAAGTACTTTTTGTATTAATATGAATAGGAGAGATTTTACAACCAAGAATAGTAGTTGACCTCGTAGAAATATCCCCATGTTGACTTGTCCTTCCTTGTCACAAAGCACACGTCAATGTTTTGCTAATGCATGAATATATCATACGTTTGGATTCAAGGAATCAACATGAGGGTATGATCAGGCTCCAAAAAACAACCTTGATGTTGTAGATGCTTGTAAATTTATAGGAGAGGGGTGGTAGTTTTAGGAATTCTTATTTGTTTTCCAATCTAGGCTTGAGATCCACTTAAAATGGGAGGATGATCTCAAGGGGAAATATATGAAATATCCAAGATAGGATTAGATAAGATTCAAAATTCTCATGCAAGGTAAATGATTAAAACAACTCCTAGAAGCTTATCAAAGAGGAAGCTTTGGGATCCTTTTTAAATTTCTTATATTTCTAGAATTAGCACACCCCTGACATGGGCAACCTGTTGCTGATCAATGTTGGTATAAAAGGAAGAAAATTTATCTTGAACACAGGTCCTTAAAGGAGCAGGGTGTATTAATCCTTAAAATAACTGATCTAAAATAGTTAGTCCCAAAAACTCAAAGACTTGGAAGAGCCATGCTTAGGGCTTTGCGTAGGGATGGTGATTTATCCAATTTGTAGGCTTATTGACTAGATGTGTGTTGGTACCATTCAATGACCTCCTTTTCCCTCCTAAAAGATGTCATTTCGCTACCTCTTTTCATCATATATCTCTCAGATCCCTTGAAAATTGATTACTTAATAGTCTTATAGTTGTTAAATTGCATTGAAATTGATTTAGGAGTTTTATGTTAACGAATTAGGAATTTTTGGCAAAATGGCTACATGAAGTTCCAACATCCTGTTATTGGTTTATTGTTTGACATGTGGCATGACAGCTAGGCTAGAGCGAAGGGTAGGGATGAAAAGAAAAATGTCCAAGCATGGACAAATACCTATCCCCCAGCAGAATCGAACCTCCTACATGCACGATCAACGAAGGTCAAACTATAGCATGTTGGTGACAAAGGCAGCAACAACAAGAATTCTAAATTGATTTAGTTTTGTTCTCTTTTTGAAATCAGTTTAAGATAGAAACATTTTCAAAAATCATGACATGATAAAAGTGGCAACAGCCACATCATGAATGTACATTCGTTTTCGAAATGTAAGGGTTGTAAAACCATATGTAAAGACAGTTCTGGATAGTCAGTCAGTTTATCATCATTGTTGTTTTGTTTTGAAAGCAGAGTTTTGAATTTAATATGAAGGACATAGTTGCAGTCAGGATCTTCTTGAATTGATTTGGTAATCGTTGGATCACGGTCCAGTATACCTTTGGAACGCGGACGGGCCCTGCGTAACGTGGTATACTGTTATTTTCTTTCATTTGCAACTTAGGGTATTAAATATTCGCAGTGATTAGAATTGGCTTATGTTTATGATATGCGTTTATGATCGTGCTTGAATAGATCATCACTGAGATCGTGAATCGTATCCCGTAAGGGATTCGATCCCTTGTTGTCTTGTAAAGCAATGTCATGAACTCTTATGCTTACGATTTCCATATATTTTTATCTTGTATGAATGTTAATGAATGCTGAGTAATTGCTGAAGAGGGGTTTTATGGATGGTGTCTCTGTAAGGGGATTAAAATCTCCGTTTATAGTGTTACACAACGTTTTATTTTGATAAATGAATTGAATATTGGTTTACAGTGATACACAACGTTTTAGTTTGATAAATGAATTGAATGACAGTGTTGTAACTAGGTAGATTAGACTTAGCTAATAATCCTTTATGTCTATATACTTTAGACGCATGGCTCTAAGTGTACGCACCCTGGTCGATAATAAATATAGCCTAGTCTAGCACCCTAGATAGGACACTACATTTTGGCACCATTGCTGGGGAGGCGTAGCTAAACGATTTAAAAAGAAAAGAAAAAACAATTTTAATAAACAAAAACACAGTTAGAAATCATGTTCATTTATGCCTAGATTTAGAGACAGTCAGGGTAGATTCACAAAAACCCCCCACCATTCAAAAACTAACCCATCATCATCAGGAGCAGACTCTTTAAGGAATTCAACACCAGATGAGGAGGTCATCATACAAGCATTAGAGGATAAACAAAAGTCAGAACAGAGACCTACTCTCATCGAAAGGCAAACATTATTAACACATAAATCACAGAAGAAGTACTTTCCTAGGTCTTCCACACAAGGAGAAAGTAGCACAGTGACCAAACAATCTTTCTTTAATCTCCTCTTTAAAGCAAGCGACTCTGACACAGAGAAACCTATTAGAATGGCTGAGGAAGGAGATGGATTGGTACCACATCAAGGACATAGAGACGAAGAAGAGTCAACCTTTCCTTTTCCTATACATGAACCACAAGAAGATGATAAGATCAAAATGAAGAAAATACCTCCATCCGTGCTACCAAACTTTTATGGTATGGCTTCAGAAGATCCAGACTCATTCATGTTCCAGTTTGACATTGTATGTCGAACATATGGCTATACAGATGATTCCCATAGGCTTAGGCTCTTTCCAGCGACATTAAAGGCATCAGCCTTAAGATGGTTCATGAGGCTTGGTCAGCATGCTATAGTTGATTGGTATGGCATGAGAAGAGTATTTCTAAGGAAATATCAACCTTAATGTAGATCCAAAGATTATAAATATGACATCTTTAGAATGAGCCAACAAGAGGATGAAACCTTAGAGGAATACTTAGAACAGTTCGCCTACAACTTACAAAAATCCAAACACCAAACTATGCCTCTTGATCTGATCCGCACAATATTCTTGAAAGGAATCCGAGAGGAATACATGGATGACCTTAACTTGATGGGAAAAGGTGAAATTTCTGTTTTACCCTTTGAAGAAATTGCTGATTTTTGCGAAACGTATTCAAGGAGCAAAGCTAAAATGGGAAAGAGAACCCTGTCATCCGATGTCACAAAATCTACCTCAGCAAGTGTCACAAGGGCTGAAATAGGGAATTTGTTAGAAGAGTTTATAGATCTGTTAAGCACGCTAGGGAACCAAATTGACACTCTAAAAGATAAAAAGAAACAAGAAGCTGAAGATCAGATAATGGCTATTTTCTACCCAAAATGCCGGAAGAAACATGCATTAAAAGATTGCCCACTAGAAAACATCCAAGTTTGTGCCTTCTGTACTCAACATCATGATATATTTAACTATCCTAAAGTTAAGGTTTTGCAGAACTGTAATATGGCAACTAATGCAGAGATGGAAAACGTGTATTACATGGGAACAAAGAGACCATGGCAGCGAAGGCCAGCACCTCAAGGTATGTTTCCAAATCAAAATTTGCAATTTCCTGTAAATGATGAAATGTATGCACAAAATTCATGGAATGTACCCATGCCATGGCAGCACCAAAACCACCGACAGCAACAATGGAGACCATCTCAACAGTACTCTCAATCTTATCATACATATCCTCAATCATACCCACCATATTCACAACCATATCAACAATACCATCAGCCGTATTCATCACATTCTCAACCATATCAGCAGTAATCTTAGCAAGTTGTTTATCAACCTCAACCTACTCAACAAGCACTGCCAGCTCCTCCAGCAATAAATCCACCACAACTACAATTTCCAGCTAACTCACAACCCTCCAAACCCACTCAAATTCCTACTCAAAGTGTCCCAAATCCAAATAATAGAGCAGAGAGGCCAGCCTACAATGTAGAAGAAGGAACCTCATATCCGACGCTACCCTTGCAAAATATCAACTTGAGGTCTGGTAGGGTACTCCAAAAAGATTGTCCAATAACAGATAAGAGAGAAGAAAATAAAGAAAATGAAAATGAAATGACAAATCAAAGAAACCAAACGATGATACCAAAGATAAGCAAATGCAACCATTGCATCCACCTTTTCCAGACCGATTGGTCCAAATCAAACATCCACTGTCTACACAACAATTTGATGTCTTAGATGAGCTCAAGAATGTCTACATAAAAATTCCGTTGTTGCAAGCTATAAAAGACATTCCCATATACACTAAAGCCATCAAAGACATGTGCCTCAAGAAGCCTTCTAGAAAAAGGATTGATCCTCAAACCATTCATGTTATAGGACATTTAACAGGCCTCATGACCAATACCATCTGCATAGAAAAGTATGTTCATCCTGGCATTCCCAAAGTGACCACTATTATTAACAACATACAAATTCCAAACACTTTGATAGATCTTGGGGCCGCAATCAATTTCATGACTCTTGAAACCATGAGAACGCTCCAGCTTACAAATTTACAACATACAACGATTGTTCTAGAACTAGCTGATAGGTCTCAAGTGATTCCTGAAGGGATTTTGGAAGACATAATTGTCTCACTGGACTCTTGGGAGTATCGAGTGGATTTTTTGGTTCTTCAACCCAAATCAAATTTAGGAGGGCACCCTATCATTCTTGGTAGACCATGGTTAGTGACTGTTGATGCATTCATAGGATGTCGATCGGGCAACATGATCATTTCGAGAGGGACCAAAAGAAAACAACTCACCCTCTACCCATCGGCACAATCACCAATAGTAACACACAATTTGTGGCTTGATGATAAATTCAATGATAAAGAAGAAGTACAATCTGTTTTTAGCATTGACCAAATCTATGATTTCCAAGAACAAAACAATAATGATTTGGTAGAATTATTCCTTTCTCAACCTGATATTTATGAAAATTTGAGGCACGACCAATATCATGCTGCAGATGTACTTTTAGCCAAAAATTTTCAGGAAAAATGCACCATTCAATATTTGCAAACCACATTTCACGACATCTTTCCAGTTCAATCCGTCACCAACACACAGAGTCAGATCATAGAGATTAATCCAGGGAAAACTATGAACACAGGCATTCAACTAGACTCATCTCAGCAAGAGGAATTGATTCGACTCTTGAGAAAATACCAGAAAGCCTTTGCTTGGTACTACACCGATATGCATGGGATTCACCCTGACACATGCACTCACCATATTTACACGGATAGTACTATCAAGCCAGTGAGGCGACCATAGAGAAGGATGAACCCCATGCTCCAAGATATTGTCAGAGAAGAGTTGCAAAAACTATTGAGAGTTAATTTTATATATCCTATTTCTGACATTCAGTGGGTATCCCCATTGGTTATAGTGCCCAAGAAAAATGGTAAGTGGCGCATTTTTGTTGATTACAGACAAATGAAAAAAGCAACGCTCAAATATTATTTCCCACTACCATTTATTGACCAAGTGTTAGATACCCTAGCTGGGAAATCATCATTTTCTTTTCTTGATGGTTTCAGTGGCTATAACCAGATCAGGATAGCCTCAGAAGACCAGGACAAAACCACATTCACCTGTCCTTGGGGCACTTATGCGTACAATGTTTTTCCGTTTGGACTTTGCAATGCTGCAGCTACATTTCAGAGAGTTGTATTAGCTATTTTCGCTGATTTAGTTCATGATTGTGTTGAAGTTTACATGGATGATTTTTCAGTATACGACAATTCATTTGAACATGCATTAGAGAACCTTGAGAGAGTTTTGAAAATATGTATTGAAGCTAATCCGTCCCTCAGCAATGAGAAGTGTTTTATGATGTTAAACGAAGGGATAGTGTTAGGCCACTATATTTCTTCTCAAGGCATCAAAGTTGACCCAACGAAGATCCAAATCATTGTTGATTTTCCAATTCCATAGAATCAAAGAGAGGTAAGAAGTTTCCTTGGGTATGCAAGCTATTACAAAAGGTTTATTGAAAATTTTAGTAAAATAGCTTTACCTTTGTTTAAACTTATAACAAAATATGTACTTTTCAATTGGAATGAAAACTGCCAACAAGCATTCGAACTACTCAAAAAGAAGTTATCAACCGCACCAGTCTTGAAAGGGCCTAATTGGAGCCTACCATTTCATATCTTTACAGATGCATCTGACACTGCAGTGAGTGCATCATTAGGCCAAAAAGAGGAATCTTTTACTTATGCCATTTATTTCATTAGAAAAAATCTAACACGTGCAGAGTCAAACTACACAGTCACAGAGAAGGAAACACTTGTTATCATATATGCTGTGAATAAATTCCGACATTAGATAACTGGTTATGAAGTCTTTGTACATACTGATCATTCTGCCATTAAAAATTTAATGAATAAACCAATAACTAGTGGCAGAGTTACCAGATGCTTACTATTGTTACGGGAATTTAACATCACAGTGTTAGATAGACCAGGTAAAGAGAATCAGGTGGAAGATTTTATTTCTAGACTGCAAAATCCAGGTGAGGTTATTCCGGTTGAAGATTCTTTTCCAGATGAAAATTTATTTGCAATTTCCATAGTAAATCGTTGGTATGCTGATTTGGCCAATTATTTGTTTACAGGAAGGACACCTCCACACTTTACTGCAAAGGAGAAGAAGAGACTAATCAAACAAAGTGCTAGATATTCATGGCTTAATGGTGATTTATTTTACATTGGTTATTATATGATCATTAGAAGATGTGTAAGAAATGATGAGGTAATTGATATTTTAAAATCTTGCCATGATGAACCGTGTGGTGGGAATTTTGCAGCTAAGCGGACAACATTCAAAGTTCTTACTCTTGGATACTACTGGCCATCCATTTTCAAGGATTCCAAGAAGTATGTGAAGAGTTTTGACAGCTGCCAAAGAATGGGTAGGCCAACAGCTACAGACAAGATGCCTCTTCAGCCCCAAGTTCACCTAGAGCCATTTGAAAAATGGGCTCTAGACTTTATAGGACCCATTAACCCAACCTACAATGGTAAGAAGTACATCTTAGTATGTACTGATTACGTCACAAAGTGGGCTGAAGCAAAAGCACTAGTTAGAGCCACCGAAAACACAGTGGTAAATTTCCTTTTTGAAGAGATTTCTGTAAGGTCTGGAGTACCAAGGGAGATATTGACTGATCAAGGTACCCAATTCACCTCAAATTTAGTGAAGGACATCATAGACAAATAGAAAATCAAGCATAGGAAAAGCACACCTTACCATCCATAGGCCAATGGGCAGGTGGAATCCACAAACAAAACTTTGGAAGGCATCATTACTAAAACTGTTGCAATGAACCGGAAGAATTGGGAAGAGAAGCTCAAAGATGCACTCTGGGCTTACAGAATTACGTGGAAGGATACTACAAGATTTACACCATATCAGTTGGTGTACGGAAAAGAGGTAATGCTTCCTATTTAGTTTCAAATACATACTTTTAAATTGGCTGCAGATTTGCAAATTGACTTGGACCAAGCACAACAAGAAATAATTCAACAGTTGAACCAGCTGGATGAAATGAGGCAGCAAGCAGAGGAAA
>APFE031347489.1:94540-140238 GCA_000404065.3 Pinus taeda
GAAAAAATATATAATAATGGGTTAGATGTAAAAACAAGCCTCCGGCACACTCTAACCCCAAATTCTTACTTGAAAACGAATTCGTTGGCAGGTAAGAATTCTCTTTCGTTTGTTCACTATTTGATTTCTCCACTGAATAATGACTTGAGGACAAGTCAAAACTTTTGTGGGGGAGAGAAGCATCAACATTTTGTTCTTTTATCTCTCCATTGTAAATTCTTAAAGATTTCTTATCTCATCTCCTCATTGTAAATTTTCAAAGCAGTTTGTTCCAGCATTCCAGATTTCAATAAATAAGTTGTTTTGTCATTGTCTTATCTCAGAGGGACCTGGTTATAAATATTATTCAGGGGGACCTGTTCTGTCCAGAAGACCATGCTATCAGCACCAGCAGTAATGGGACCTGTTTAGTCACATAAAAGGGACCTGTTGAGAGACTGTTATTTCAGGGTTACTTCAACAAAGCTTCAACAAGTTTCTACAAGGATTCACAGGTTGCTGGGCACCGAGACTCCATCAAACACCCAAGCTCAAAGAACTTGTATACATATAAGGAGTTGCATGAACATCTTCAGGATTTCAGAGCGACCTGTTGCATTCAAATCTATCTCAGGGGACCTGTTATGAACAACAAAGAATAGTCAAAAGAGACTAGTCCTACTTAGCATGCCAATGCAACAACAACCAAACAAAAAGTGTAATATGTTCCTTGTTCTTAACATTTAATTTCTTAGATTAATTTTTAATGTTAATTTTAATGACTGTGACTGTTATGATCGAATTCAAGGGCACTACATTTTCCATCATCCCTTATCTCACTGATTCTTTCCTACTTCAATGTATTTCATACCTCTAAAATCCATTACCCCTTCATATCAACCTTGTTATGCCAAACACATCCTACAGCCATACCAACATCCTCCATTTGGCCGAGTACCAACAGGACACGTGGTGGATTGTATTTTTAAAAAAAAAAGGTAATAAACAGGTGTTAAAGAGGCCTATTCATTGTATTTCATACGACCGAATGATGATTCCACCGCCCGATGCAGCTAAATGATTCAGAGGACTCCCTGAAATCATGCCCCAGTATTGCACATACGCTCCCAACGCTCCTATGATGGAATTTATACAAGCGGTACCACTATTCCTCTATTTCCAAAGATGAATATGCTATGAAGTAAAGTTAGTTGGTCATTTCACCATCATTTTTCAGATTGTTTACGCTGGCATTTAACTCCCGTAGCTTCCACAGTAGGGATTGAAAGCAGTGAGCGCTACTCCCACCAAAGTCATAAGACAGTCGACTGAGAATCACATTGGATATTAAGGGAGCGACGCCATCAGATAATAAATTAAAATTTCTTTGTCAAAATTGCAAAACATAAACAAGGAAGAGTTAGAGCATGACCCTCTGCCAAAATGACCAATAGGGTCGAGTCGAGCGTGTTCAATAGTTCTCAATACCATGAAGATTGCATTTTGATTCTCAGAGAGATACAGTGGTTGCCCTTTTTAGAGAAATTTCATGGAAGCAATGAAGAGGTTACCAAGAAATTCGCTTTCACATTCAATGGGGAGAAAGCCCTGATAGGTAACTTCTCATTCAGGGTTTCAGAAGACACCATCGCCCAGTCAATAGGGATCCACCCAGAAGTGGAAAAATATTTTAAGACCAAGCAATTTAAAGAGAAATCGTGGAATCAATTCATGTATAGATCCAGAGTCGCATCAGTTAACTGGAAGAATGGCGTCCCAAGGAGTTGGTTGGTGCATCCCTGGGGTGAGATGGTCTACATACTCCAAAAATTCGTAACCTAAGAAGGCCGTTACAGTATTGTTTATCTATACCATATCAAGTTACTGCTACTCTTGAAAAGGGAATTTGTTATCAGTCTACCATATTTTCTATTGCAAAGCCTAACCAAGATGTCGAAGACCATCCAAAAGCAGAAGGGAAATGAAGACAAGAGCCTATATCACTTTGGCTTAATTAAAATTCTTATTGAGGATGAATTGCAGAGAAGAGGGAAAATTTGGAAGGAGTTCTTAGTTGCTAACCAAATTAAAGATGAGGAAGACAAAGAAGAATCGCAAGAGAACTCAGGATTCATGAAGGACATCGATGAAGAGATCCCAGCACCCAAAGCAAGCAAGGTGCCTCCACCTATGAGCAGCATAAGGACTAGGCAAATGAGAAAGGAAGATGTTAAGAAGGTAGAGCAAGATAATGTTTTCACCACTTATTCAAGAAGAACAAGGAGAGCACCAAAAGCGCAGTTACAAGAAGACGAGCTTGAATCCAACGCACCTATACCAATGGATATTCAGAGCAGTCACCATTCGCCACCAGGACCAGGAGCTGATATAGAGGCTAAAAGCCACTCATTACCAAGACCAGGAGTTGATATAGAGGTTGAAAGCAATAACAAGCAAGAAAAAGGTTCACCACCTCCCAATAAGAAATAGAAGAAACTCGAGAAACAAATTGAGAAATTATAGGAAGAGCTCATGGAGGCTAATATGCTGGAAAACGTTATCAAGAAAGAAAATGAAATGCTCCGAGCACAGAGTAAAGAGACTCAAAATAAGAATGAAAAGTTAAGGGAGCGAATTAATGAACTTGAGGCTGAGCAAACAGATATTTGTAATTGGGCCACTAAGTGGTACAATAAGAAGAAGACCCTCAAAGAAAAATACAAAAGATTAAAGCACGATCTCCATGGTCATAAAGATGCCTAGGTGAAAAAGAATGTGGACACATTGCTAAAGGCAGCAGAGGTACAGGCGGGGACAGAGTTCAGAGGAAGCACTTTGGGGTTAGCATGAGGACATGCTAATTCATTAAGTCGTGGAGAGATGTTGGTACCATTCGATGACCTCCTTTTCCCTCCTAAAACATGTCATTTGCCTACCTCTTTTTGTCATATATCTCTCAGATCCCTTGAAAATTGATTAGTTAATAGTCTTATAGTTATTAACTTTCATTGAAATCAATTTAGGAGTTTTATGTTAACGAATTAGGAATTTTTGGCAAAATGGCTAGAGGAAGTTCCAACATCCTGTAATTGGTTTATTGTTTGACATGTGGCATGACAGCTAGGCTAGAGCGAAGGGTAGGGATGAAAAGAAGAATGTCCAAGCATGGACGAATACCTATCCCCCAGCAGAATCGACCCTCCTATATGCGCGGTCAATGAAGGTCAAACTATAGCATGTTGGCGACAAAGGCAACAACAGTAAGCATTCTAAATTGATTTAGTTTTGTTCTCTTTTTTAAATCAGTTAAGGATAGAAACATTTTCAAAAATCACGACATGATAAAAGCGTCAACAGCCACATCATGTATGTAGATTCGTTTTCGAAATGTAAGGGTTGTAAAACCATATGTAAAGACAGTTCTAGATAGCCAGTCACTTTATCATCATCGTTGTTTCGTTTTGAAAACAAACTTTTGAATTTAATATCAAGGACATAGTTGCAGTCACGATCTTCTTGCGTTGATTTGGTAATCGTTGGATCACAGTCCAGTATACCTCTGGAACACAGACGGACCATGTGTAACGTGGTATACTGTTATTTTCTTTCATTTGCAACTTAGGGTATTAAATATGTGCAGTGATTAGAATTGGCTTATGTTTATGATATGCGTTTATGATCGTGCTTGAATAGATCATCACTGAGATCGTGAATCGTATCCCGTAAGGGATTCGATCCCTTGTTGTCTTGTAAAGCAATGTCATGAACTCTTATGCTTACGATTTCCATATATTTTTATCTTGTATGAATGTGAATGAATGCTGAGTAATTGTTGAACAGGGGTTTTATGCATGATGTCTCTGTAAGGGGATTAAAATCTTGGTTTACAGTGAGTCACAATGTTTTAGTTTGATAAATGAATTGAATGACAGTGTTGCAACAAGGTAGATTAGACTTAGCTAATAATCCTTTATGTCTATATACTTTAGACGCATGCCTCTAAGTCTATGCACCCTGGTGATAATAAATATAGCCTAGTCTAGCACCCTAGATAGGACACTACAATGTGATAAAATTGTGTATAATAGATTGCCCACAAAAGCGCAATATTAGAAATGGTAGTTGATGACTGAAGTGTTTTACTTTAAGACAACTTCGGATCAAGAACAACCAATTAGGATCATCATTTGTTATAATGCATTTACATCATGATATTTTTTCTAAGGGAGGCATACCCATGCTTAGCATATAAGCTCAAATTACATGTATAATTATCATATCTATCATGATTTATAATCTTCCATTAATACTAAAATGACAACCGAGATGAATGAAACTAGATCTAGGGCGTTCTATCCCGTTCCCTCGATTTTCCATTGTACGAGTCTAACCATAAGAAAAAATGATCTGAAGTGAAACATGGTAGACACTACTTGATTATCAGCTGATGATGTAATCCATTAACAAACATAAGAAAAATAATGTTCTGTGTTAATGGCTCTCAAGGTACTACACTAAAATTCGTATGGTGTGAATGAATGAGTTGAAGTCAAACATGAAACATAATATTTCGGTCAAAAAACAATGATAAAAACATGATGCCGAGAATGAGGAAACTTGCCATTGATGTATGCAAGTCCCAACATACCAAAGAGATAGTTTTTAAGTCAACTTACTACATTATGATCTTATGTTGACACGAAGGCACCTGTCACAAGAGCGCCTTGATGTATCCCCCACCAACGACACAAAACGGGGATCATGATTTGAGATAAACGGATACTGATATGGAGTTGGTTCAAGAATGAGATACTTTGAATGAAAAGTTATGAGTATCATAGCAAATATCAACTAAATGAGTTCTCTTGAACACATTAGTGAAATTGTATGGAGATGGAAGCATTGACCCAAAACCAAAAGTAGAGGATTGGACATGGTATGATCAATAAAAAAACACGTAGATTTCCCAACCCAAAAACCATGAAGATGAACTTGAAGAGTGTCATGTTCAAGGATGTATTGTTGCCATTAATAGGTAGAGTACCTTTTTTTTCCCAATTTTCCCAGCCATTTCTGGTCAGTAGCTCCTTATTTTTCAACAAGCTTGAGGACAATAACATATGCTTGATCTGCAAGTTCATCATTTGGATGAATCCCTCTAATTATTTTTAATGAACCCTGAGAATGAGCGGCTTGGTCCTATAATGTTTGAAAAGTCCATTATTATGTGATGCTTTCACGAGTTTAGTGAAGGTATAACTAAACTACATTAAAATAGTTCATTGGCGAGGGTCATGCTTGTGAAGAACCTTGAAGGTCATTACCGATGTCGCATACGTTGATGGTATTCAAAAAAACATTGTTGTAAGTGTATATAGTCATGGTCCTTTACGGTTTGTTACCAAAGCCATTTTCAATGATGCTTCTGGTTAGGGTCGTTAAAGGCGCGTCACTAATTATCTCTTTGGTGACACTTTTGGTGAGCATCGTTAAAGGCCCATCACTAATTCACTCTTTGGTGACACTTCTAGTGATGATATTTTATTGACTGTCACCAACGATCTTCTTGGTTACTTTTTGTGATAGTCAATAAATTTTCGTCATCATTTATCATTACAATGAGGGTTTGATGATGCTTCATGCCTATGACGAACCTTTAAAGTCTATCACCAATGTCGCATATGGTGATATCTTTAAACAATCATTGTTGTAAGTGTATAAAGTGATGGTCCTTTAAGGTTTCTCACCAAAGCCATTTTCAATGACACTTTTGGTGAGGGTCGTCAGTTTCCCATCACTAATTCTCTCTTTGGTGACACTTTTCCTGACGGTTGTTAAAGGCCCATCACTAATTCTCTCTTTGGGGACAGTTCGAGTGATGATCTTTTATTTACCCTCACTAATGCTCTTTTTGGTTACTTTTGGTGATGGTCAAAAAATTTTCATCATCATTGATCATTCCAATAAGTTTTTGATGACGCTACATAGGTGTTACTATATTTTGTCAAAATATAATGATTTAAAACCATTGTTGCGAAGTCTTTTTCATTATGTGTCCAAGTTCATAGTGGTTATAATAGCCAATAAATTCATTAGGAAGTAATTAGTGTGTATCATTTCCCTCAAGTCATAAGAATATAGTCCTCCTATGATTCAACACATGATTCATCTCTATTAGGTTTATTATCTAGCAAATTTCCTTTAAATAAAGTTCCACTAGTGTGTGTATGAACTATATTACTTAGTTCATAATCAAGCTTCATCAATTCTATTAATGAGAGAGACCTAGCACTCCTCAACACTCATAGAACACCTTAACATGCTTTGGAACAATGCACTAACATTCCTTGGCACCTCACATATCTTGGAACATCTTTGTACCTAGAACATCTTGCCATGAGTAGGATGGCAAAGGACATGTTGGAATGCCATAGCATACCATAGCACTCCTCTATCATGTGTTGGCATTCCTTATAGTCCCTAGCATGCCCTGGAATTCCTTGGCATAATATTGCATTGAGAAAAATTAAAACTTGGCACACGTTAGCACTTGGCATGTGTTGGAACATATTATTAATTTGCCTAGCATGCTCCTAGAAGAGAAGGTCTCAACATATTAGCCCTCTTATGTGTTCATTTCCTTTCATTTTAGCTTGGCTATTCCATTTGTTACCTTGGAACTCCTTGATGCATATTGCCATAGCCTAACACGCTGCAGATCCTAGCATGTCTTAGCACCTAGAATTCCTTGGCACTATTTGGCACATGTTAGCACACCCCGGAACTAGCTAGCACAATCTAGCACTTCTTGAAATTCCCTAATATTCCCTGGAATGACTTACTTGTTCTTAGCATACCTTGTCAATCCCTCCTTGGCATGACAAATAGAACTGATTGACACTCACCAACACACCCTCTGTTATGGGCAAATTTAGTGTCTTTTCAAGTGACCAACCCCTAGACCTAGTAGCAAGTCTAGAACAATAGTTAAAGTAATTCCATTACTTTTCCTATAGCTAAAAGATAAAAGAAAGAAGAGAAAAAGTACCAATAGGTATCTCTCACTCGATTCCTCTTCCCTCTAACTGCTTTCAACACTCCCTTCCATACCTAACTCACTTGAAAGGTACTTGCACACAAGCTGAGATAGAAAACCATCAAGGCATACATATATATCTACTAACTAAACATATTATAGAATCGAAAGTACAATATACATCACATAACACATGAGTGGGAAGAAACATAGAACTCTTTATTCATAGAAAGGATTATTACAACCCATGTAGTTGCATTTTTGATTCAGCATCGTCCTCCCAGCTTCAAGCCCTTCTCTCCTCATGGAGACAACAATTTGACCTGATAACATTACTCTCTCTGCTAATCTCCTCGAAGTAGCAATTCCATAGCTTAAGAAGTTTCAACCATGGACCAGCCTTGAATGCCTAGTCCTTTTATAGCTGAATAGAGGAGGTTAGGCCATTAATGACCCTCATGAATGCTTTGCCATATTTTGGAAGTGGTTACATGGAGGAAGGGATAATGGATTAAGGTTCATTCATCTCCTTCCTCATCCAAGAGTGAGCCCAATCCTTCTAGAAACCTCTAGAGGAAACCATTGGATGAGGAATCCAATGGATTCATTTGAAAAATTCGATGGATCTCTCTCATCATAAGTGATATAAAGGCTAGATGCTATGCATAGCACCTAGACAATGTAGTTCTTGCCATTCATTGTAGCTAGATAGAAGGCAACTTGCGATGATCTCCTTAGGGATACTTTTTGGATGAATGGTGTCATGAAACTCTTGGGAAGCAAGCATGATGTAGGTTAACATAATTAGGGAATGAAAACAACTTAATTAGTGGTTGGTAGACCCTAATAATACATATCTAGAAGTTGGGGTTGATGTGCCCAAATTTACTTGTAACAGATGCCCCCTAAAGCATGAAGTCGAAAATAACCATGTCGAGTGAGATGCTTTACCATTTGTAGAGAAGCTTTTGAACCGGAAGGTGAACTGAATGAGTTACAACACAAATATCATCATACTTTTATTTTTTCTTATAATTTTTGCTAAGGGAAGGCATACCCTTGCTCAGCTTCATAAACTTTCATTACATTTACAAATATAGTCCTTTATAGATGTAGACCCATGAATGGATGGCCATGAATGTAAGGCCATTGTACATTTGATATAGTACCTCTGAAAAATATATCGCAGCCTCGATGGATTAAACTAGATCCAGGGTCTTCAGTCGTGTCCAACCTTTCACTCAAGTACAAGTCTAACCATGTGAATAGATGATATGAAGTCGAACATTAAGAGACATCATCCAATTACCAGCCAATGATGTAAGTCATTAACAGATGTGAGAGTAGTCATCGATAATGATAATGGCCCTCAAGGTAATGCAGTACATTTCACATGGTGTGAATAAATGATTTGATGTCCAACACCATATGAAGTCTTTTGGTCCAAGGTCAGTGATGTCAACCTATCGCCGGAAGCGAGAAACCTACCATTGATGTATGCAAGCCTCAAGGTACTAAAGGGGTGTTTCTAACTCAACTTCTTGAATGATGTGCTGATGTCAACAAGAAGAGACTCGTCGCAGGTGCACCTTGATGTATCCTACATCAATGACACGAAATGAGGTAGATGATTTTGGAGATGGCACATCGACTAATGACACAAGGTTCAGGAATGGAAGGCATGAAAATGAAGGTTTACTGTATTGTAAAGGATGAAGTTTTGAACTAAATGACTTCTCTTGAACATATCAGTGACACTAAAGTGAAATGATAGCATTGACCCCAAAATGAAGCAATGGATTGTATGATAGAATAACAGTATGATAACCATCATGCTGAGTGACCCAACACACATAGTCATAGTGATGAGGTGAAAGTGTCATGTTCAAAACTAAGCTAATACCATAAATTGTTCCTTGCTTTTTCCCATTTTCCCCAGTCATTTCTGACGAGTACCTCTTTTTTTTTATCAAGCTTGAGGAGAATAACATATGCTCGTTGTATAATTTCGCTCACTATTTGATGTTTTAATGAGTATACTGAAGATGAAACTTGGCCTTCTCTAGATGGACAAGTTTGTAGCATCACAACAAAGATAACTCGATCCTTTATATATTTAGAGAATCTGAAAAGGGACTAAAAGAGAACTCCAAAAGTTCTATTTCTTAGTTTTGTCTCTCAAGTCTGAAAAATCATAAAACAATACAAGAGAGAACCTATTGATAATGTTTGACCAAGGTGTACCTATTTCATAGTTAATCTATCTCAGCGCATAAAGGGGTAAAACTATACTGAGTAGATATCGATTCTAGTCCATTAATGAGCTAGAAATGACAAGCGCTCGACAATCTTTTCATGTTTAGAGAGTCTAAAAAGAGCTTAAAGGGGTCTCTAATTTGAGGAACGAGTGGTTTCTAGGGTAGCAACTAGTTCTGGTGATGTTGGAACTTCTCAAAACATGTTGATTTATGTGAAGAGGTTCTCTAGTAAGACGACTCATTGCAACTATTCCTCGAAAAGGGTAAAACAACGAAGTGAAAGCGTATGATTGGCCAAAGGGATGGTGGTGATGGGATGAAAAAGACCAAGGCTCATGTGCCAAAAAGGCTAATAGAATGGAAATCACAAGGGTTAAAATTGAAATGGGTTTATTTTTAGACAAGCTTGAACCATAGGGAACTTTTCTTGGATTAAATTTCATGTTTACACAAGCTTGAAATGAAAAACTATGCTTGAATTGGTTTACAAGCCCCCAGCATAATGAAATGGAGAGTCTCTAGTAACCAAATGGAAGTCACTGCAGTGAAGTAGGATGGTTATCCAACACCTATTTGGCTTCTTCTAGATAGACAAAGTTGAATGTGGTGATTCCCTTCACATAACCTACAGGGAAACTTATCTTCACCAATATAGGTGCATGCCCCCAAATATTCATTACATTCACCTAAGTAGAATACTCATGGCTATCAGGTGGATGGAATGAAGGTTCTCTTACGAGATCAAGTGAAAGACTTGACTATGATTTTACGAGATCTACTCAAAGACTCGACTTGGAACTTTGCTCTAGGGGTCCTTGTTTAAATTTTTAATGAGATTGACATAAGACAAGGAACTTTGCTCAGATTCCTTGTTTCATTTTTTTAATGAGGTTAACACAACACTAGGAAGTTTCCTTTTATATCCCTGTTTCATTTTTTAACGAGGTTGACACAAGTCAACCAACTATCCCTAAACTCCTTGTTTCATTTTTGTAATGTGGTTGACACAAGACAATGAGCTCTCCTCATACTCCTTGTTTCATTTTTTAATGAGGTTGACACAAGAGAAAGAACTATCCTCATATTCCTTCTTTCATTTTTTTAACGAGGTTGACACAAGACAACGAACCATCCTCGAACCCTTGTTTTCCTTTTTAACGAGCTTGACACAAGAAAAAAGACTATCCTCATGGACCCATTTCATTTTTTAACGAGGTTGACACAAGAAAAAATAATATCCTCATGGACCCATTTCATTTTTTAACGAGGTTGACAGAAGACAAGGAACTATCCCAAACCCCTTGTTTAATTTTTTATCAAGTTTGACACAAGACAATGAACTATCCTCGGACACTTGTCACAACTCACAAGATGTCATGATAGAGACATTTGATTCCAATGCTCCCAGTACATGGTCTACATCACTAAATTAATCATCAGTCGATGTAGGTATGGAACAACATGCCACATAATTAACCCGTGGCGGGGATGGTACCATTGGTATAAATGGACCAATTAGGGAAGATGGTTGACTAGGAGCTTGTTGTGGTCACCAACAACCCCCCTATTTGTTTTATATTAGCAATAATACCAAGAAAAGGGGTACCCTTAGTAAAAATTCAAATGAACATTTTTAGGAATATTTTTGTTTTAAATCCTTAAAATTTTATCGCAACAAAGCAATGAAACATTTCTTTTATGAGCATGATAAACTATGAAGGAACAATGTGAGAATCATCGCATCGCATTCACGATGAAACGCTCTTAAAAGAAAAACTTAAGAAAATCTCCGACGACTGATGTGCCACGTCGCATATCGCAACATCACGTAAAGTAGCACACAATGGCTAATATCTACAATCTGTGATCTGCGATGATCTGATATTGCGATGCCACGATACTATAACACAAATCTGCGATCTACGATAAGCGTGAATTTTCCTCGGCACAGTATTCAAGGAAAGCTGCCCATTAATCAAAATTAAGCATACGCCTTGAAAAGGGAAATTAATGATTGCACGAATGACTTCTTTTTGTTTTTCGAAGAGTCAGTTCGGTGTGAATGTCAATTATGCACACATAAGATTTGAAGCTTTCATGTCAATCTTTATTACCATTACTCTTTTCCTTTGCGCAAACTATAAAACAGGAAATAACATGAGGAAATATTATAATATGAAGAAATGAATAAAAGGGGAAAGCGCCAATGCTCGGAGAACACAGAAGATATCTCTTCAGAAACGGGTGCTACATACGATAGAACTAGAGATTCCAGAGTATCACTCAACAGATGCTAATGACCGATAGGTCATCTAAAGCTCAGAATGAAAGGCGCACAAAAGTAGCATGATTACAAAAAGACCTGAAACTTACACGCCAAAAAGCCTGGAATGAAGAATAGAGGCAGTTTTCAATCCAGAGAATTGTTCAGAAAGTAAAGTCTTTTGACTCATCAAGTCAGTCGCAAAGTCAGAAACCGAAATAGAAAAAGCAAGATCAGTTTGGGGGGAATTTGAGTTACTACCAATTATACACGTAGTGAATATACCCAATCAGAGGAAGATTCTCTAAAATATGTTATAGTTTCCCAGAAAGTGGTGCCAGCTCTTGTTACTTCTATTTTTACAGCGCACACAAAAGTGGAGGGAAACCAGCCGACTCTCCCTAGTCAAATGTTGCATGCTTACAATGCTCAGGAGCAAATACAGAAATAATCGAGAGTCATATTTAATTTTTAGAAATAAGTTTGCTTTATCAGAAGGACGGTCATTTGAAAACCGGATCCTAAATTTATGTAATCAAGTTAATTAGCTAGTAGTATTTAAACCCTTCTCAGGAATTTAGAGAAGGGTCTGGAGATTTGTCAAAAACTCGTCCTCAGAACATGCACTTTTGCGCCCTGGGAGGTGGTTTTGATTAATGGATGGATCAAGGTTTATTAATGTTTGCATTTGATATCTGGTACTGATGTTGCACTTCTGTACTCTTAGTAGATGTTAGAGAAAGGAGAGATAAATCATTGTTGCTTGAAGCTTATGAGCGCAACCAGTCATAAATGGTACTTTTATCCCTTGACTATTATTTCTTATATCCTTGAAGTGATTTATACTTTTCAGTTATTTATATGTCATTATATGAATGTGTGGGTTACCATTTGGCACCTATCTACGGTGGAGTCATATTGTTTATGTCTGACATATGAATAGCTTATTATGTGATATATTGTTCACAACTGTTTTTCCTAACATCTTATGCAAAGTGGTTTATGTTTAATGGTTTCTATTCTTATGATAGCTGAATTATATTTATTACCAGTTATTGTTCGAAATCTCTTTAGATCGCATAATAGAAGATATAGACCCCAGGTTAGCGTAGATTAGATGTGTTGTTTCTTACTAAATTACAATACCATAGAGTTAGTTTAAAGAATCTGAATTAGATTAGCTTTAAAGTACTCTTAGATCAACATCATTCAATTCTACACACACACACACCCAAGATCGGGAAACTGGTCCTGTTATCCCTAATCGGACCTGCTATACCAAACGGATAAGGAGCTGCCAACCAAGGTCCGGACCGGGTGGGTATCCCCCTTGTTGTCGACCCGATTTTAGGGGCTCCAACATATTTGGCGCTAGAAGGAGGGCATGAACTATGAATGGCACCTAAATCGAAATCTAAATACCATTCTCAGAGTAAATCACCGTCATCAACTCCCCCAACTTCTTCAGTACATTTAAATTCAGAATCAGAAGTTGGTCGAATATTAACCGCTGCTACATACCCTAATATTTCAGACCAATCTACCATTGAACCCCCTGAAATTCAAACTCTTATTCACAAACTCCAGGGATTTTCTATTTTTACACTAGGGTCTGATAAATCTCAAAGCAGCGTGACTTCGCAGTACAATCCTGCTCATCCCTTGACAAGGTTAAAGAGCGAAAAATTTGACATCCAGCCAACTGAATTCCCTCTTCCTACCAGGAAAAGAGCAAGAAAAACATCACTGCACTCTCACAGTGAGACTCTTTCATCTACATCATCCATCTCAACCCCCTCGCCGTGAAGTCAACTGCCCACATCTTCACTCCAAACCACTCATCCACCTTCCACAACCCCTCTTCCACAATCGTCCAAGATCATAATATCTTCATTTTCACATCCTCAAGGATCATCCCCTACACTTGCAATTACTAGCAGCTCAAAAATGGCCCAATCTCCATGGAACAACCTTGGAGCGGTTTTAATGCCTCCACCCCTGAGCCAAATACCAGCCCATCCTCAGAAATGGCTACCCAAATTCAACCTAGAAGCAAGAATGCTAGCTGAAGAGCGCATTAACAATTCCATCCTCTCTGTCAATCTCAACGGAGTTACCAACGAAGATGCTATTGTCCGGCTTTTTCCCTATACAATGCAAGGGACAGCCCGATCATGGTACTTTTCATTACCTTCTGGGTCTATAATGAGTTGGGAAATCTTTCAAAATCAATTTCTCACCAAATTTGGTGATGACAGATCAATGAAAACCTTAATCAGTGACTTATCCAATCTTAAAGCCGAAGTTGGAGAACCCATCAAAGATTTCAATTTACGATACAATAAGATCCTCAACAAAATCCCCGCTGCTTCCCAACCTAGCGAAGAAGTATGGTGTGAATGGTATATCACAGCCTTACCATCAAACTTAGCAGTCTTCGTAGATAGGGAAAACAAGACAACTTTAGTTGAAAACCTGACAGAGGCGATAGCAGTAGAGAAACACGTTATAGCCTTCGAGAAAAGATCTGCGATAGAAGAACGCAAATCTAAAAAGATCACCTTCAAGGAAGACCCCAAGAAGAGACAGACGAAAGATCCTTTCGATTTAGAAGGGTTGCAGAAGGTATTAAAGACCATGTCCAATGAGATGATTGACATAAAAAAACAAGTGGCAGAAACTTCCTCAAAAAATCCCTACAAAACTTTTAAAAGAGGCCCTTCCATGGATGCGAAACCACCCAACGCTATCTCAAATGTCGAATCCGAAGAAGAGGAAGAAGAAGAGAGAACCACTAAAGGGAAAACCGATGATGAAGAAGTTGTGGAACTACAAGGAATGTGGGATTTCATCCTCCCACAAGAAGAAGATCAGGAAGCATTTCCGGTTAGCACACGAAGAAAAAACCAACTTGATCATCCCCAAACTACCCCTAAGCAGAAGGGCGTGAGCCCTACAGTAAAAGAAAAAGTCGCAACAAAGAAAA
This sequence comes from Pinus taeda, assembly GCA_000404065.3. Taxonomy (NCBI): domain Eukaryota; kingdom Viridiplantae; phylum Streptophyta; class Pinopsida; order Pinales; family Pinaceae; genus Pinus; species Pinus taeda. The sequence continues at coordinate 109,063 of APFE031347489.1, forward strand.
CGACCGCTAAGGCGACTCAATCTAGCCCAGTCCAACTAGATTAAACACCTCCATCAAGAACACTAATGGTGTTAGATGAAATGGACTACAATATTATTGAAGACATGAAAAATACTAGGGCTAATATCACTCTTTATGAATTGAGCAAATTGAAACATCAACAGAAGATAATGATGAAAGAATTACACGCAGTACCTACTACATCTTTGCCTACAACTGTAGCTACCCACAACATGGGGAGACCCCCAATCAACATAGCCAATAAAATCGATCCAAATGACATCGCCTTGATTGGAGGAAGATCAAGCTCTCACACTCCCCCTTTCCTCCTCACCTATGAAATCTTCAATAAAAACATGCACAATTTTTTGGTAGATTCCGGAGCTTCAACAAAGATTTTACCCAGATCAGTATGTGCCAAGTTAAACTTTCAACCACAAAAATCCGCAGTGCGCATAGTTCAGCTTGATCGATCTCAACTCAAAGTGATTGGTGAACTTAATCAAGTCACCATAAGATTGTCGTGTAACCCAAAGGTATGTCAGGTTATCGACATTCTAGTAACTGATATCCCAGAATTCTACGGCTTAATTCTTAGCAGGGATTGGTTCGAAAAAATCCATGGATACTTTTCAACCGACTCGTCGCACATGTGGTTACCATACAATCGTAAACCAAAACAAATTAAGGTTGAACGAGAGTTACACCAAAAATACATAGTAACAAAATTAGAAGGGGAAAATGAAGCAATAGCATACAACAGTAAAATCATAGGCAATTACTCGGTAGATTCTTTCCTCGGCAATTTTAATGTTCATACATCACCCTACTTAGAAAATTCAATTTTGTCCCAAGTCGAAAATTTTTCCCAAACTGATAATTCAAAGTGTGTTAATTTTGTAGAAGAACCTATAAATACATCTTTGTTTTGGAAATTATATTTTGATGGCTCTAAATCTAACGAAGAAGCAGGAGCAGGATGTGCTCTGATTAGTCTAGAAGGGAACAAGACAATGCTTACGTGCAGACTTGAATTCGATTGCACAAATAATACAACAGAATATGAGGCCTTGGTGCAAGGCCTATACAAAGCGATCGGGTTGAACGTCAAGTACCTTCAAGTCTTTGGAGACTATGAGATTGTCGTCAAACAAGTACGTAACACCATACATTGCCGATCAAGTCATTTGAAACACTATCAATCTCTAGTACAGGATTTGACTGAGCATTTCATAGCATTCAATATCTTCTCAATCCCAAGAATTCAAAATGCAAGCGCAGACCTTTTAGCCAACGTATCCTCTAGACTCATTCCCTCCGAAGATTTTAGTCCAGATAGATTCTCGATAGAATTAATCTTTAGACCGTCCATCCCAGACAACATTACAAACTGGAGAGTATTCAATGACGATCCCGATATTGTAAATTTCCTCACCTCTGAAGCATCCTACTCCAATCAAATAATTGACGAAGACCACCACGATCGACAAATACATCAAAATAGCACTGATAATGATATACCTAAATCGGTGGTTAAGTTGGAAGACTTATACGATTTGAAAAGTTGGTTTAAAAGGTATACTAATTCTAAGCTCTACAGTTCAACTCTAAACTACAAACCAGTAAACCTGGGAACCGATGATAAACCACAAAAAGTTAATCTAGGCCACGGCCTAGCTCCTGAAGAGAAACTAGCGTATATTCGTCTTTTGAGACAATACAAAAATGTTTTTTCCTGGAATTACGATGAGCTAAAAACATACGACACTTCCATTATTCAACATATTATCCCTATGATTGACAATGAAAAACCTGTCCAAGAGAAACTCAGAAAAATCCACCCCAATCTAGAAAACCAAATAAAGACTGAGCTGAATAAGTTGTTAAAGGCCAGAATAATTTTTCCCGTCAGACATTCCAAGTGGGTTTCCAATATGGTACCCGTTAGAAAGAAAAGCGGAGATATTAGAATCTGCATCGATTTTCGAAATCTCAACAAAGCATGTCAATAAGACAATTTTCCCCTCCCTCCGATGGAGCAAATATTACAGGCGGTAGCAGGCTCAGAACTAATGTCTTTTTTGGATGGATTTTCAGGATACAATCAAGTGCTGGTACATCTCGACGATCAGTTAAAAACCACGTTCCGATTCAAATGGGGCACATACGCATATCATAAGATGCCATTTGGTTTGATCGATGCCGGCGCTACATTTCAAAGAGCTATGGACATCGTATTCAAGGGTTTAGTCAATAAAGTCGTAGTGATTTATTTGGATGATATAACAGTGTACTCCAAGAAGTGAAGCGACCATCTCAGAGACTTGAAACAAATCTTTCAACGATGTTTAAGGTATGGGATTTCAATTAGCCCAAAGAAATATTTTTTCACATTAAGTGAAGGAAAACTTCTAGGATTCATAGTATCAATACCTGGTATTCACATTGAACCTTATAGAATCAAAGAAATTTTTGAAATATCCATACCTCACAATAAAAAGGCCATGCAATCTTTTCTTGGTCAAATTAATTTTGTGAAAAGATTTCTCCCATATTTTTTAAGAATTGTTTCTCCTTTGCAAACCATGATAAAAAAGAATTCTAATTTCAAATGGGGCCAAGATGAGCATAAAGCATTCAATGTGATGAAACAAGCTATCATTAATGCTCCGTCTTTAGCAACCCGAAATTTTTCAGAATCGTTTATCTTATAAACATTCACCTCAGAAAAATCATATGCCGCGATTCTAACTCGAGCAAATCAGAGAAAGCAGAAGCTCCAATCTCATTTTTTAGCTCTAATTTACAAGGTGCTGAATTCAACTATTTAGACGTGGAGAAACAGGCATACGCTATTTTCAAAGCAATCAAATATTTCAGACCTTTCTTACTTAAAACCCATACCAAGATCATAGTATCGTTCCCAGCGGTAAGAAATCTTTTAATTCAGAAAGATGTGGGTGAAAAAAGAGCAAATTGGATCACTGCTTTACAAGAATACGGCCTTGAAATCAAACCAGCAAGCATTGTGAGAGGTCAAGGCTTCTGCAAAATGTTGGCTGGAGCATCGCAGATTCCCGAAATCTCATCTCAGAAAGTACAAACATATGAGGTAAGCCTAATCGATACAGAATCATTATACGCTGACACCATTTATTATCTCAAAAACGGGTATGCTCCAGCACACGTGGATCACACCAATAAAAGAGACCTGAGATTAAAAGCTAAACAATATCAACTCATAAATAATGTTCTGTTTAAAAGGAATTATGATTATGTACTTCTTAGGTGTCTTGAGAAAAATGAAGCCGAAAAAGTTTTACGGGAACACCATGACGGGCCCGCAGGCGGACACCATGCTGGAGATGCTACTGCACATAAGATCTTGCGTACGGGGTATTATTGGCCCACACTGTTTAAAGACTCACACAGTTACGTGAGGAAATGCCAAATCTGCCAACCACTGCAGGTAGACAAAAGAAACCGTCCATGCCACTACAGCCGGTAAACATTGAGCAACCATTCAGTCAATGGGGCTTGGACATAATAGGTGAGATCGTTCCTCACTCTTCTAAGCAACATAGGTACATCCTCACGATAACTGATTATTTTACTAAATGGGTAGAAGCAGTTCCTCTCAAAACAGCTAATTCTAAAAACATCATTGAATTCATTGATCAATTTATAATCACTAGGTTTGGATTGCTGACGGCTCTGATTTTTTGTAATGCTTCATACTTTTCTCGGAATGCAATGACTGAGTTCGCACTTAAAAGAGGATTCAAACTGAAATATTCAGCCAACTACTATCCACAAGGAAATGGACTGGCTGAGTGAACAAATAAGAACCTAATCAGGATTATTAAAAGGACACTTGACCAGAACTAGAAGAATTGGCACAAAACTTTGGTAAATGCTTTATGGGCAGATAGAATAATGAAGAAAGCTTTAATCAACACTTCTCCCTTTAACATAGTTTATGGGAAAGAAGTGGTTCTTCCAACTCACTTAATGATCCCCTCCTTGTCTTTAGTACATTACATCGATGAGGTGTCTACTTCCTCCTTACAATTAAGACAAATGGAAATAATTAAATTGGAAGAACAATGAGAAGAAGCTAAGAAAACCCATGCCCATCACCAAGCGCTAATAAAATCCTCTTTTAATTCAAGCATAATGACTAGAAAAAACATTCAAATGGGAGATCTAGTTTTGAAATGGGATAAGGCTCATGAAGAAAAGGGAAAACATACAAAATTCCAAAAAATGTGGCTTGGTCCTTTTTAGATTGTAGAAGACATAGGCCCATCAACGTTTGTGTTGCAGGATTTAGCAGGTAGAAAGGATTCTTTGCCTGTTAGTGGACAGATCCTGAAAATATACTTTCCATAGAATATTATTCTTCTATTTTTTGTAGAATAGCTTGTTGTTTCTTCTTTATTATAAATAAAACAAGTTGTATATGGTTACTACAGGAGTTCACGCAAAAAAGACACCAAATTCTCTATTAGATTTTGTTTCTTCGCTTGTACAAATGGCAAAAAAATTTCAAAAAAATATGATCTTTACTATTGAGGGGTAGAGTTAAAACTTCAGCCTAAATATGATACTAGTTCCAACTTCAAAAAGTTTTATGAAAGCAACCTCTCGCAAAAAACTTGTTTTATATCAGCACAATGAAAGGTATCGATAATAAAATCAGTATTCTCTGTAAAACTGCTATTTTTCAAACTCTATTATTATCGTCCAGAGCTTTCTTAAGGAAAAACAATGGTTTCCTCCCTGCTAAAGAAAATCGCAGCATTCAAAGAAACAATTTGAGAAAACATTGTATCTCAAAGAATAAGAGGTCTCATCACGAGCCGGCTTATCATGATCACAGATATTATAACTTGCTGACTTTGCCAATACTGTCCACCAAAACAGGGCAACAACTTAAGATTGTTGCAATCAAAAGACAAGGGGTCTCATCACGAGCCAGCTTGTTCAACAAAAGTATAAATCAAGTGAATGACTATGTCATAATTTGGCCACCAAACCAAGACATTGTTCTTTAGAGAATAAAAATAGAAAAGTGTCAAAATGGGTTTCTCTCTGAAAAAGTTGTAGATACTCTTAATTAGGATAAAGGATCATTGCTGGGTAACAGGTAACCCTGTCGAGGCTATGGACGCATGCTGGCAGCAGAGGCTCTACCTACGGTAAATGAGCATATTTTAAAAGGGCCAGCATAACAGAGATGACCTCATTTTATCTTTAAAAGACCAATTAATGGCTGCTGTAAATTCAAGGACTAAGCCTCAGGAAATGAAAGATTGGAATAGAGAAGGGTTGAAACAAAATATCATTGATAGGATAAGACATAATGTACTCTATCTGTCCATAACAAAGTTTAGGCTTACGAAATTTTTTCTATTTCGGAAGTTGAAATTCAATAAAAAAATCAGAGATAACTGGTTCTTCTGAGTGAATCACCATTGTTGTGGTCACCAACAACCCCCCTCTTTGTTTGATATTAGAAATAATACCAAGCAAAGGGGTACCCTTAGTAAAAACTCAAACGGATATTTTTAGGACTATTTTTGTTTTAAATCCTTAAAATTTTATCGCAACAAAACAATGAAACATTTCTTTTATGAGCATGATAAACTACGAAGGAACAATGTGAAAATCATCGCATCGCATTCACTATGAAACGCTCTTAAAAGAAAAACATAAGAAAATATTCGATGGCCGATGTGCGACGTCGCACATCATAACATCACGTAAAGTAGCACACAATGACTAATATCTGTAATCTGCGATCTGCGATGATCTGATATTGCGATGCCATGATACTATAACACAAATCTGCAATCTGCGATCTGCGATAAGCGCGAATTTTCCTCGGCGCAGTATTCAAGGAAAGCTGCCCATTAATCAAAATTAAGCGTACGCCTTAAAAAGGGAAATTAATGATTGTACGAATGACTGCTTTTTGTTTTTCGAAGAGTTAGTTCGCTGTGAATGTCATAATTATGCACACATAATATTTGAAGCTTTCATGTCAATCTTTATTACCATTACTCTTTTCCTTTGCGCAAACTATAAAACAGGAAATAACATGAAGCAATATGCATCTAAGGAAAAGGGGAAAGCGACAATGCTCAGAGAACACAAAAGATATCTCTTCAGAAACGGGTGTCACATATCATAGAACTACAGATTCCAGAGTATCACTCAACAGATGCTAATGACCGATAGGTCATCTAAAACTCATAATCAAAGGCGCACAAAAGCAGCATGATTACAAAAAGACCAGAAGCTTACACACTAAAAAGGCTGGAATGGAGAACAAAGGTAGTTTTCAATCCAGAGAATTGTTCAGAAAGTAAAGTATTTTGACTCATCAAGTCATTCGCAAAGACAGAAACCGAAATAGCAAAAGCAAGATCAGTTTACGGGAAATTTGAGTTACTACCAATTATACACGCAGTGAATATACCCAATCAGAGGAAGATTCTCTAAAATATCTTATAGTTTCCCAAAAAGTGGTGCCAATTCTTGTTACTTCTATTTTTATAGTGCACACAAAAGTGGAGGGAAACCAGCCGACTCTCCCCAGTCAAATGTTCCATGCTTACAATGCTCAGGAGCAAATACAGAAATAATCCAGAGTCAGATTTAATTTTTAGAAATAAGTTTTCTTTATCAGAAGCACGGTCATTTGAAAACCGGATCATAAATTTATGTAATCATGTTAATTAGCTAGCAGTATTTAAACCCTTCTCAGGAATTTAGAGAAGGGTCTGGAGATTTGTCAAAAACCCGTCCTCAAAACATGCACTTTTGCGCCCTCGGAGGTGGTTTTGATGAATGGATGGATCAAGGTTTATTAATGTTTGCGTTTGATATCTGCTACTGATGTTGCACTTTTGTACTCTTAGTAGATGTTAGAGCAAGGAGAGATAAATCATTGTTGCTTGAAGCTTATGAGCAGAACCAGTCATAAATGGTACTTTTATCTCTTGACTATTTTTGCTTATATCCTTGAAGTGATTTATAGTTTTGAGTTATTTATATGTCATTATATGAATGTGTGGGTTACCATTTGGCACTTCTGTACGGTGGAGTCATATTGTTTATGTTTGACATATGAATAGCTTATTATGCGATATATTGTTCACAATTGTTTTGCCTAAAATCTTATGCAAAGTGTTTTATCTTAAATGGTTTCTATTCTTATGATAGCTGAATGATCTTTATTACCAGTTATTGTTTCAAATCTCTTTAGATCACATAATAGAAGATATACACCCCGGGTTAGCGTAGATTAGATGTGTTGTTTCTTACTAAATTACAGTAGCATAGAGTTAGTTTAAAGAATCTGAATTAGATTAGCTTTAAAGTACTCTTAGATCAACATCATTCAATTCTACACACACACACACCCAAGATCGGGAAACTGGTCCTGTTATCCCCAGTCGGGCCCACTATACCTAACGGATAAGGCGCTGCCAACCAAGGTCTGGACCGGGTGGGTATCCCCCTTGTTGTCGACCCGATTTTAGGGGCTTCAACAGAGCCATATTTGGACTAGGAAATGAAAGTTGGTTAATGGTGACAATCCCCCCTTCATGCAGGAAACAAATCACTTGAATGAGTGTAGACACAATGGCTCCCATGCAATAAACATAGTCGTGCCCAAGAAGTAAATTGCAATCTAAAGGGCCTAGGACTACCATCACATTCAGATAAATGGTTTTTCCTCCTAAAGTAATAGGTAACTTAGGAAGGATCCCAAATGGTTGATTGGCTCCTCTGTTAAAACCCAATAGATTCTATGTAATAGGCACAAGCGATGGAAAACCAAGCACTTGCCAAGCAATTCAAGAAAGCATACTCACTGATGCACCTTCATCTATAATAGTTCTCGATACAATCATATTAAAAACTTGTAGTATGATTTGGAAAGGAAAATAAGAAGGAGGTCAGAATGTTGCTAGAAGATTCCAATCAAAGGAGGTGACTAGACTAATTGCAGGGGGGCTGTAGAAATGGTAGGATTAACCGATTGAGTTACAGGAATTGGAGGATTTTTGTCTTGTCTTGATGGAATAGGAGGATTGCCCCCAAGCTCATTAGAATCTAAAGAAACAAAAATAACTTGAGTGGTATCATGTTCACTCTCTTCAGGAGAGGTACAATTTGCTAAAGGTGAAACCAGATCAACTGTTACCTCAACTTGTTGATCTGGGTTGGGTATAGACTTAGAGGATTCACTTTCAAAGAGAGTGGCTTTGATTGACAGTTGATTTTGGTTAGTCAAATCATCAACTAGTGAAGGATTTAGAGAAATTTTCCTGTAACCATATGGAAGTCGTTGCGGTGAAGTAGGACGGTTATCCAGCATTGTTTTGGCTTCATCCAGATAGAGACAAAGGTTAATGGGGTGATTCCCTTCACATAGGCTACATGGAAACTTGACCTTCCCATTATTTCCACGATCTTTACTATCACTAGTTGATGGTATGTCACCGACATGATCTCCAGAGGTTGATGACATGGGATGATGTGAACAGGAATACCATTCTTCTAAGATCTGAGGAATATCAAGACAATTTCAAAGAAGATGGTCTCTTGCACAAAGTTTGCATTGATATCAAACTTTGTGAGGCTTAATGAATGGTTTATCATCATATTTTTCATTCAAAGCAATGGTTTCTTGGTTTCCCCTCTACTGAATTTACTTCTTCTTCTTCCCTTTCTTCTTCTTCTTCTTAGCCACCTGGTTACTAGTACCAATACTTTCAGCAGGCAAAGAGGAAGAAGGGGACAAAGAAACAAACGAGGAAGAAGGCAAAGGGTCAACTTTAGGATCAACTGGAGGTTGATTTTTTCTAGTTGGAGGTGTACTTGATTATGGAGAAATCACGAAATTTTGAAACAAAGAGGTTTACTAGCAAGACAATGATAAATCCTAGAAGGGACAATGTAGCCATATATGGAGCACTAATATTTCTAAACAGAGGAAAAGGACTAGGATTCCCATCAAAAGAAATTCCTTCATTGGTGAAATCTGGATTTGTTGCCATATATTTCAACCTAAGATCAACGAAGAAGAGAACATGGAGGATGTTATCCATGGTAAATTAGATTTTAAAACACTAGAACTTAACTTTTCTTTTTCATGTTTTAAGAGTCAAGAAAAATCAAAAGATGGCTCTAGTCGCTTTCGTTGTTTAATGAGCTTGAAAGGACAAGCGCTCAGATGAACCTTTTCTTTCAAGGAGTCGAAAAGGAAAAAAAGTGACTACTCTGGAGATACTAAGAAAGAGGGTTTACCAAACTAATCACAAAACTAAAATAGACACCTTGGCTGTAAATTAAAGAGAAATTACTAGGGATTTACCGTACAACAGTCATTCTTCCCGAATGTTGTGTTCAATGCATTGTGATTGGTAAGGCGGTAGATTTGGCTTCCTAGGGATAAATGATTTAAACCTATTGGGGTCTCCCACTATATATATGACAGCACAAGGAGCACAAGTCCATACTAGTACTTACTGGTTCAGAAAGGAGGAATCACCCAACCTCAATGAAACAACAACCACTAGGTTTTAAGACGTCAAAACACGTCTCTATCCTAGACACCTCTAGATGTTTGTGTTAAATTTAAATGCATTATTAGGTTAATTGAGGTTAGTTTTTTGTTTATCTTGCATAAAAATTTCCTTTGGGTTTCACCACGTGATGTTTTCCAAAATTCCTAAGAATGCAATTAAAATGAGAAGCAACCTTTCCATTTTGACAATGAAAATCCTAGCTACAAGGGAAAGAGAAAGCAAGTAATTTTTGGATCAAACAACAAAGAGCGCTCACTAATGCATTTCCCTACACATTCCTTTTAAGCACACAAATTCGATCTCCTAAAATGCAATTAAATGTATTTCTTTTTCTTTTTAGTTCTCCTTAATGTGAATTATGAACTAAGAAAAACAAATGCACAATGTTTGAAAAGATCTTTTCACAAAATGTCGATTTATGATAGTTTCACTTAAATATAAAGGAATACTAAATGACACTTTCAACTTTAAGGAAATGAATATTCTCGACACTTAAATGAAAATATGAATCAGATTCACAAAACAAACCAATGGATTATTCTAAGAAGGAAGATTTTACAAAACTTCGTATTTGACAAAACAATCTACTAAAACTATTTTTGACAATGGAATGAAAATGATAAAAAAAATACATAAACAAACATTTATCAATCTAGTCTAAAATGGGTATAAACAAGGAAACAAAGACTGCTTTCAGAGAGAAGAAATCATCTAAATCCAACAAACAATTCAAACAACAAAAGATTGACTTAAGGCTTCAACTACTAGATTGGAAAAATGATCCAAAAGGAATCATCATAGGGTAGAGTGAGGGACAATGCGATGCATAGCACTATCTTTGTGCGGAGGGTGCAATGCATAGCACCGTGGCAGTTACAGAGCTGCAATGACTAAATATTAACAATGTTATGCTCAAAATTATGCTCAAAATTGACTCAAATTTCAGTAAATTGAACTTGAATTAGATGAGAAAATGAGGGTAAAGTATGTCATAGTGTTCTAAGAGATTGATTAGCTACTATAAGGGATAAAATTAATCCTCAATTGAGTCGCCATTTTTTTATGGGAAAATTTAGTGTCTTTTTGAACGACTAACCCCTAGACCTAGTAGCAAGTCGAGAACTATAGTTAAAGTAATTCCATTGCTTTTCCTATAGCTAACAGATAAAAGAAAGAGGAGAAAAGGTACCAACTTGTATCTCTCACTCGATCCCTCTTCTCTTTGACTACTTTTTCCACTCCCTTCCGTACTTAACTTGCTTGAAAGGTACCTGCACACAAGCCGAGACAGAACACCATCAAAGCATACATATCGATCTATTAACTAAACATATTATAGAATCAAAAATACAATATACATCACATAACACATGAATAGTAAAAATCATAGAACTCTTCATGGAAACAACAATTTGACATGATAACTTTACTCTCTCTACTAATCTCATCCAAGCAACATTTCCTTAGTTTAAGAAGTTTCAGGCTTGGACTAGCCTTGAATTCCTAGCCCTTTTTATAACTGAACAGAGGAGGTTAGGGCATTAATGGCCCTCATGAATGCTTTGCCATATTTGGGAAGTGGTTCCATGGAGGAAGAGATAATGGATTAAGGTTCATTCATCTTCTTCCTCATCCAAAAGTGAGCACAATCATTTTAGAAACCTCTAGAACCATCCATTGGGTGAGGAATCCAATGGATTCATTTGAAAAAATTAATGTATCTTGCTCATCACAGGTGATACAAAGACTAGGTGCTATTCATAGCATCGAGAGAGTGTGGTTCCTGCCACTCATTACATCCAGATAGAAGGCAACCTGTGATGATCTACGTGGGGACATTTTTTGGTTGAATGGTGTCGTGAAAATCTTGGGAGGCAAGCATGATGTAGGTTAACTTCATTAGGGAATTAAAATAACTAAATTAGCGGTTGATAGACCCTAATAATACATATCTAGATGTTGGGGTTGATGTGCCTAAATTTTCTTGTAACACCCTCATATTCATTCACTTCCATGCATTTTCACGTAGTGATCCCTTGTGTTATCGTAGTACTCCCAAACACTCTTTAGCATACATTGGGACTCTATAGCACACTTCAACACTCATAAGTGAAGAATGAAAATTGTAACCAACATTACCAGAATTGGAATAGACAATAAATCAGTAAGGCAAAAAGAGCTAAGAGTTTTAATCAGATTGGAGAAAAACTAGAAAATAATCGGGAAGAAATTGGGAAAAAAATTAGTGAATTCAATAAATAAAAATATACATATATATTGATTTATAAAAAAAAAATCATTGATATTTTGTAAATTCATGTCCAAACAATTCATAATATCAATATATATCCAAAATATCATGAATGAATAAGTATCTCATATATGTTACGAGTCCAAACATGATCCAAAGTAATAAGTCATGACTCCTAACTAGTGACTACATAGAAATAGAAGTAACTACTAAAAGTTTACAAAAAACACTATAATAATTAGAAAAAATTAGTAACTAAGAGTCTAAGACTCTTAAGAATGAGAAATAGAAGCGGTTCCTCCCACTCCTCAACTTGCTTGACTCTCAAAGTTCTTCAAGTCACGTAGGATTAAAACAGGAGCCTCCTCTAATTGGACTGAACATATTGCATTTCTAGTTTGCAAATCTTTCTCTTTAAGGTCTATTACTGAATGATGCAAACCTATAATTATCATGAGACATTGAAATGTGAATTTATGTTTGACTTTGAACATTAAAGTTTAAAGTTTAAATTCCAGATCAGACTATGAAACCTTCAAATTCATGCTCTCACCTAGTATTTTCTTGTTGCGAAGTTGTAGATTGTAATGGAAAAATACAAGGTCATTTAATAAATTTTTTGTCAATTGGTTGTGCTTCTTAGAATGTGTTTTCTCAAACATGCTCTAGTTGCACTCATAACCTGAAGCACAGAATGCTTGGTTGGATATTCGAATGGCAAATCTCTTCAAATCTAGCGTATCACTACAAAAAAATTTCGACCAAAGACCTAGCAAGTCGCAAGGGTTTGTAAGTAGATCCACTAAATACTAAATAGTAAAAGATTAAAAAGACAAAAAAAATTAATAAAAAATTTAACATACAAGATAAAGTTTAAAGAAATTTAATGAACTGAGATAGGCTTCAAGCCTCAAAGGGTACCTGGCAACCCTTACACCTTTATCGTATAACACTGCTATAGGAAAATAATTTAGGTGGTGCTCTAAAATCCTATAGCTAGGAAAAGACATGACATTGAAATTCTAGATGAGGGAAGCACCTTTCCATGCATGTCATAAGACCTCTATGAACCTCCCCATCCTCATTAAATTTGCTCTTATCATAAAAATACTATGGGTTTAAGAAGTACGTAGCAACATGTAAGGGGGAATGCAATTTCCTATCCCAATGTGCATTAAAAATGTCTGAAAGAGACATATACTTTGCCCCCTCATCCCCATATCTTCTTTTCAAGGCCTCCTTTGCGATATCCATCACCTCATAAATGTAACCTATAACGGGTTTTCCACCAACAGCCATCCTGAAAGTTCAAGCTTTCAAATCTAAATTAATATGAAACATTGAAAATAAAAAGAAGCTTGCAATTAAATTCAAAGCATGAAAAAGTTTAAAGACTGGAAGTACCTAAGAACTCTAACAAGGGATTCCATCACAACAATAATCTCTTTGACATATTTCCAGAAACCCTCATTAAACACAAGTGCAACAAATTCAAAGCCTTCAAGGGTCTTGGAATGTTTACATGCCATCCAGTCATGTCCCAAGGAGGTCCTCTTCAGATTTATCTTTTTCTCAACAACAAATTGCAAATATATGAAATTTGTTGCAAATCTAGTCACTGCAAGTCAAATAATTTCTTTACCTTCACTGTATTTTCTCATAGTGTTTAGGACAATAATGTTGTTGTATAGGTATTTGGTTATGGATTTTTCCTTTGCCAAAACTTTGTGTATCCAATGAAGATTACCAATGTCCTCAAGCATTAAATTTATACAATGGGCAACAAAATAGATACAAAAAATAGTGGGGTGCCTGATCCCAAAAATTCTACCAACAACCATATAATTAGATGCCTTGTCGTTGACAATTTGTAAAACATGTTCTTCTCCCACTTCTTGAATGACTTCCTCCATCATTTTACAAATAAGTTGTGCATTCGTAACCTTATCTGAGGCATCTATTTATTTGAAAAAAATTGTACCTACTGGACAAGATGCAAGGAGATTTATTAAAGTTCTATTCCTTTGATCTGTCCCTCCATCACTCATGATCGTGCACCCTGTTTCTACCCTTGATGAATGAAAGTCACATAGCACAATCATTGCATATTCATCACTTTCTAATAGAAAATATATCCTAATGCTTTCCAATGAAGGAGCTTTGAACCCCATACCTAAAACGGCAACTGCATCAATCATAGCTTTCCAATAAGGACTTAATGCATAGTGGAAAGGTATGTCAGAATAGTACCAAAATTTAGCAATGGCCTTCCCACCCTAACTATGGATATTTTTTTTCTAATCAGTGGTATCCAAGGTAGGTTGGGAAATTGGTTTTGTGTGGGGATAAAAGAGGTGTTTATGTCTCCACCTCCAATGTTGAATGCATGAGGATTCATCTGGCCTTGAGTTTGACTTGGACTTGGAGGCATGTGTGGGAAGCTTGGGAATTGCTTTGAGGATTCAATAGAGGGAGATGGCAATGAGGTAGTGGAAGAAAAATTGTCAACTCCAGGAGTTATTATTTCATTCTTTTTCTTTTATTTCTTTGCATTATGCTGACTCAACATATCAATGGCCAAGATTGATTGGTGTTTGACATTTTCATCAACATTTTTGTAGAGACCTATACCATGGCTGAGTATTTCTGCATAGTGGTAATTGAATCCATAAATTCCTCCACTACATTTCTTTTTGAAAAGTTTACAAAGGAGCTTAGGGTATCCAAGAATCTTGTCACAATAAGCCCAAGCAGGGTCCTTCTCCGTCGACATTGTTGATGTTTTGGACTTGTGTTTAAATTACGGCTTTTGATTATAATTGGAGTTGTGCCTTCTATTTAATTTGTCTCTTGTAAAATAAAATAAAAAATGAAAATTAAAAATGACATATATAAATTCATAAAAAATAGGCTTGTTTTTAAAGGATATAAGGTTTTGTTTAGGATCGAAGAGGAGTCTGTCCAGCAACACAAACACATTTCAACCTAGTATATCATTATGACCTTGAAACACAATTAGGTATATATGAGGAAGTGCTACCTAAAGGAAATATTATCAATATATATTGCACTATAATATTGAACTTTCAAGTTCGCTTAGCATAATACAACTGAACCAATACATCAATAACAGATTATGGAAGAACAAAAATACCCAAAGTTGTGAATGCATTGTTAAAGCCTTTGATGTCACAATACATTGACCATGGAAGGAATGCTTGATGAGTTGTTCGATGGTTGTTATGAAACCATCTCTTAGTGAAGTTTTTAAGTATATTTAAGCCCCATTTATATGGTTGAAAAGTCATAACCAAAGGAATATGTTGAATATTCGATTGTTGAATAGTGAAACTTGAAACTTGCTATTGAAAATGACATTGAATCTTCAATATAGTACTATACCTATTATTTAAGCCAAGTGCCAATGTACATTAACTTCTAAATAGTCAAGCCACTAAGCTTGAAGGTAACACACACTGAAGGTGGTGCATGACTTCTTGAGGGTCGATAAGAACTATGGATAGATCACACGTTGGTGGTTGCCTGATATGGAGTTTGGACTTAGGCTCACCTTGGCGATTCCCTGATATTGAGCCTAGACTATGTAACAGTGAGTAGTGATTAATTACAAAAGGTATCGACATATGAGTTTTGGGTCGAAGAAATGATAAATAAATTTTGGAATGAGTGAAATTTAGTTTTTATCAATGCGGCATACCTAAACTTGAAAAACTTGCATTGATCCTGAGTTAAACATGGTCAACGTGAGTTTGACTGGAAAATATTTAGATCGGATCAATTGGAAAGTGAGCAGATTCTAGCTCATGATTAATCGTGATTTATCTATGAAGCCTGTTTCATTGCTTGTAACTGAAATTTGAAATGAAAGTAGGAGATCTTATAATTGCAACTAATTGTGAATTTTCTAAACTGAAATTGGCCCATCAACATTGTTTCTATTTGTGATTGGGTGCGTCAACGGAAGAGATTCATTTTAAATCAGGTTCATGGATAAAATATTTAATGGAAGATGTAGATTTGAATAATAATAGTATCTACTTTGTATCTCTCGTATCTCATTTTTTTTTATCTCCTCTAACTCATATAGAAAGTGGGGTAACACTGGACATGTAGCATCAAGCTCCACTTCTTTTAATCCATAGTTCTTCATGCAAAACTTTGTGTCACTTTCACCATAAAGCCTACGTTGTAGAGTCTGGAGTTAACAACTACCTCTGTATGATGAATTCTACACATACCTTCCAACTTTTCTTTTCCACCTTTTGTACATTCTTTGTTTGGAGTATGGGACAACAAGCTCTAGATAGTTTTTTTCCATATCTCTGTGTGAGTGTAACTTTGAAAATTTTCTTGCTTCAAGCAATATCAAAAGCTTTTGCGAGCTAGTTTCAAGGCATGAATACATGTTTGAATCATGGAAATTAAAAAACTTTCTAAAGCAAAAAAAAAAAACCATGGAGTTATCCTTTTCCATTTCAAATATGTTAGGATTCTATTGGGAGTTTTTTAGAGATAATTATTATCTTTCCCTCTACTTTTCCCTTTTCCTTAATATAAATTGCATCTCTTATTACAATTCTAATAAAGATATTTACATGAAACACTGGATCAAAGGGCCAAGGAATTTCCATAAATGCTTCCCTATCTAGTAGAAGAATAAATGGTCGACATGTCATCCTGGCTCCAATTTCTTGGGAATTAATAATTGTTAATATAGAACTATGTTTAAGCTTTGAAAATGGATTTTCCTCGAAATTGATCATGGAAAGGTCCCTTTTGAAAATCCTAATCATCCCATTGTCACCAAGAGATCCTCCTTTCCCAAAATTGGACCCAAAACAACATTAAGTAGTTAATTATGATCCAACCTAAGAAATTTTGATTGACACCGCAACTCAAGAGCTATTAAATTTAAGGTACGCTAATATGATTCATCATTCTTTCACTAAATAAGTATATTGTTTTCTAATTTGTCATTTGTGGATGTAGTATGTGGTACTTACCTTGTTTCACCTGAAAGTGGTTTTATTCTTGGACTATGACAATGTGAGTAAGGTTGAGGCCTTTTGTAGTATTTGTACCCCATGGTAGATTTTGCAAGATGTATGTCCTATGTGGAAAGAAATAAGCATTTAGTTATTACCTCCTAAACTAAATGATTTTTTCTTTTATTATGTTGCATGAAACGTCCTCTACAAATTGAGGAAAAGTGGGAAGTAATATCCTATCCATCGCCGTAGACTATAGTCCTCCATAAAGCGGAAAAAAACCCCAAACTACCCATTTTTGGGCAATTTTTTGGGAAACTAGGCATAGAAAACCCAAATTTGGGGTTGGGAGTAAGGTTTACTCAATCACTTAAGAATTTGAAACCCCTTTGGAATGTCTATAAATAAATAAGGATTGAATTCATTTTGGATCACGAAGTGTGGATTAATTCATTTGTTATTAAGCATTAGGTCTGGTAGTTTTTGACCCCTTCTATCTATTTTCAATTTCAATGGTGATATATTCCACCCTAGTTGACATTCCCTTGTTATCTTGCTGTTTGAGCACAAGGATGTCCCTCTCGTTGGAAAATTTTGTTGGATATTGGTCTCTTGTCCTCTTCTAGGCACAATATTTATGTTAAAGGTGAATGAGTTTGGAGGATAGTGCATGATAGCTTAGTTCTTTTCAGAATACACCTCTCTTGAAGGAAGCACCAAAGTTTCTGAGTCCTTAATATCTTGTTCTAGGCAAAGAACTTACCTTAGGTAGTAGATTCATTTCTAGCACCTGGAGTAGCGAATTTTTTTTCTTTATTTAGTTTTTTCATGCACAGTTAAAAGGCGTACTTCCCTAGCTATTAATTATAAGCCTTATCTAAGGAAGCATGTTTGCATAACTCATATCATATTCACTAGCGACACACTTTAATTATCTTGTCTATCCATGCAAGGCAGGTGCATTAGGATTAGGAGTTCAGAAAGTTGAGACATTCTTGTACATGTTTTCAAATTCATTGTACCTTCTAGAGTAAAGGAAAAGTGAATAGTAGTGTTTCAAAGTTTTAGTTATGTCTTGCTTCAAAGAGTAATAAATAGTGATGTGATTTGAGTTTGAAATCTGTATACTTGTTGTTACTTTCTTCAGTGGCATGTGCTTCCCTGTTCGAAACAAGGCGATTTTCTGCAGTATCCAGCATCCAAAGCTTCTTTAATGCAAAATAAATATCAAATCATGCTCTCGTACTCCAAATAATCTAAGACATCACCCTATAGAAGTTCCAAAGTAAACTAATGATCTTTGGTAGGCCAACTTTAACCCAATGTCACTATACAAGTGTTGACATTACTGCTAGAAAAATTATTCTGAAATGTTGCATCCTCCACCAATTCCTAAGATGGATGCCCAATGGGGTTCTAGAATGAGGCTCAACCTTCATTACCACATTTACGACTTTTCAAAGGGATTGGTACCTTTAAACCATACCAATCTTTACACTTTCACAATTTGGCAATGTTCCATTCAATTGATATATTGTATTGAAAAGCCAGTCCTATTTTACATGTTTATTAAATTTAGGAACAATTATAGGTCAGCTCCAGCAAAATGTCAACAAATTTGTGGGTTAGGTTGGTATTTCTCCAAATACTATCACACATGTATATATAATCACACATTTTCCCTTTTACATCTTGATTGGTTGAACAAAATGGTCTGTTGCCTATGTAATTTTGTCTGGTAGCTCCACATCAACACTCACAGATAAAAATATACTTAATTCCTCATCTGTGTGCATAGTAAGGTCCCTTCTGGTTGCTATTTTTGATGGAGCAACCTCTGACAGTACACCTTTTACCACAGAGAGGTTGTGTTTGGATAGAAATCTCTAGAGGAGTCTTACACTAGACATATAAATGGCTATCGAATATCACAATAATAAGCATTAACATATGAAGATGTGTAGATCCTATGTTATGCGCATTCAATCCATTACATTTTCTTTGATGGTAGATTTTGTTCTGCATAGTAGATGTGTTGTGGCACTTGAGTGTGTTCGGATAAAAAATTCTAAGGCCAAAACAGGATTCTCATGTGTCATGGAAATTCAACATATGCCTTGTTCACCTGAGAAATACATGTAACTCGTCTTAGGGTAATCATGTACAATCTCACTCATCTCACATAACAAGTTATCAAGACAAGGCTCATCACATCCAACCTTATTCTAAAATAATTAAGCAACATAGTTTACATCTTGACATGATGTAGCACCTCGCATGCATTAACATCCCCTACATTCCTTGGCATGCTTTGATGCTATCTAGCACAATGTGTCACTTCCTGACATGTCTTCATAGATTAGCATACCTTGTCGTTCCCTAGGATATAAACTTGTCACTCCCTCCGTAACACACCTAGAAATCATTGAAACTCCCTCTCACACACTCTTATTCGTTAATTTCCATGCATTTTGAACTAGTGCTTCCTTATGTTTCCTTGAAACCTCCTAACACTCCCTAGCTCACTCCCTATCTCACCCTAGCACCTAACACATCTTGGCAAACCACCTTAAAACTCTAGCATTCCTTAGCACTGCATAGTATACATTGTCACTCGCTCCTTAGAACACCTAGACTTCACTGACACTCTTGGTCACAAACTCTTATTCATTCATTTCCATGCATTTTTACCTAGTTCTCCCTTTTGTTTCCCTAGCACTCCTTATCACTCCTTGACACGTTTTGTTACACCCTAACACCTATGACATCTTGGCATATCACCCTAGCCTCTAGGATGCCTTAACACTACCTATCATTCCTTGTCAATTTGTCCTTAGCACACATAGAAATCACTTAAACTTCTAATCACAATCTCTTATTTGTTGATTTCCATTCATTTTCACATAGTTCTCCCTTGTGTTTCCCTGGCACTCATAGCTAACACTTCCTTACATGGGTTGGCACATCTTGGCCGCATGTCACACTAGAACTGTAGCATTCCTTAGCATTGCCAAACATGCCTTGTAACTCATGCTTAAAACACTTGCAACTCGCTAGCACTCCATGCCATACACTCTTATTCCTTCACTTCCATTCATTATGTCCTAGTTCTTACTTGTGTTTCCCTAACACTCCCTAACACTCCTTGGAACACATTGGCACACCATGGCACTTGTCACGTATTAGTAGCATTTCCTAGCACTTCATCATCTATAGGCACTGCTTATCATACGTTGACACTCCCTCCTTAGCACAGCTATAACTTGTTAACACTCCCTATCATGCATGCACAATCATTCATTTACATGTAATTGAAATGTATCTTCCCTTGTGTTTCCTTGGCAACCCCTAGTATGTGTTAGAGTCACATTCTAGAACCTAGCACACATTGGCATGCCTTAGCACTTGGCATGTATTGACATGCCTAACATTCCTTGGAACTTTATAGAATGTGTTAGAACTTCCTAGAATTCCCTCCACACCTTGGCACTCCCTAGTTTCCATGCCCTCATAGATAGCCTTACTTTTTTTGTGACTTGGGAACCCAACCAAGTCATTGAAAAAATAGTGTTGTGCCTAGACCAAAGTCTCCCTTTTTCTCAAATTTATTTTTCCATCCTCTTATCAGAATCATAGGCTTTCCTCCTACAAGTCCTAATATGAAATTCTCCTAATACACTTCATCCATGAGACAGATAGAATTCATTGACATCCCCTCCATAATCTCTTATTCATTCATTTCCATGCACTTTGACCTAGTTCTCCATTATGATTCCCTCACAATCCCAAACTCTCCTTGACATGCATTGAGACTATCTGGCATATGTCAGCACACCTTTTCATTCTTTGGCATGCCATGTCACTCCTTAATTATCATTCCCTCATAACAATACTTATTCTCTTTTAGACTTACGAACCCATCCATCTCTTACCTCGACTATGACAACTTTACCAAGTTACATTTACTACAACTAGAGCATTCCTTGTTACCTTCATGGACTATAAATCATCTTAGCCTTCTCATCTCCAATATTAACTCATCACACTTAACAATTCAAGGCTCACATCTAATAGTGCCCATAAAAAAACTAAGCAACATACTTTACATCTTCACATGACATAACATCTAGCACGTGTAACAATCCATTGGCACTACATGGAAAACATTATCATCCAATTCATTCCTTGACATGATTTTCCACTCCCTAATACACCCTACCACTCCCTAACATGTCCTGACATTGTAGCATGCCTTGGCACTGCCTAGCATTTACGCTTGTCACTCCCTCAAGACAATTGGAACTTGCTGAAACTCCTTATGACACACTCTTATATATTCATATCCATGTAATTTTAACTAGTTCTCCCTTGTTTTTTCATGGCACTCCCTGACACACATTAGCAGACCCTAGGACTTGTCACATCTTGGCATGTCACCGTGTCACTCTAGCATTCATTGTAACTACCTAGCATACATTGTCGCTCCCTCCTTAGCACACTTAGAATTCGCTCACAATCCTTGTCACGAACTCTTATTCATTCATTTCCATGCATTTGAAACTAGTGCTCCCTTGTTTTTCCCTTACACTCCATACCTCTTGCTGGCATGCACTGGCACAACTTAGCACCTAGCACATATTTTCATGTTTCCCCAGCCTCTAGAATTCATTTGCACTGCCTAGCATACCTTCTCACTCCCTCCTTAGCACACCCTGAAATCACTGACACTTCATGTCACAAACTCTTAACTATTCTTTTGCATGTATTATTTTTACCTAGTGCTCCCTTGTGTTTCCCTAACACTCGATAAAATTTCCTAGCACTATCTAGCATAGTTTGGCACCTAGCACATATTGGTTGCATGTCCCTCTTGCATGTTAGGATGACTTAGCACTTCTTAGGGTACCATGTCACTCCCATCTTACCACACTTGGAACTCATTGACAGCCCCTATCACACACTCTTATTCATTCATTTCCATGCATTTTGAATTAGTTCTCCCTTCTATTTCCATAGCACTCGCTAACACTCACCACACACTGGCACACATAAATGCAATGAGTTTTAGTAACAATCAATCCAAAAACTGTTCTAGAGTGTACCTAGTTACTTTTTCTTCACTAAGATGTTATTGTTAAGTTTATTTTATATTGTTTAGTGTGAAAGTATTACTAGGTGTTCCTATTTCATAGAGTAATTATGATCTTCCCCGTGTGCACAAGGTTAACTAAGAAGTGTTTCCCATAATCACGCAAGTGGAACTTCAACATGTACATGAAGGTAACCACAAAATATTTATCATATTTACACAATGCAAGGGGACAGGAAAATATTTACATTATATACATGAATGTACTAAGATCGGGACCATTAACATCATATCTACATATTTACCACAAGACAAGGGTCATTACAACCCCTTAAAAATAGCCATAAGGCCTTCCTCTTTTGCAACTCTTTGACCACAAGGATTCAATTGGAAAACACATAGTTCCTTTAAGGTTTGTAGGTTGAGGTAGCCCCTTCAAGCCCTTGAACTTAAAGATGATCAAATATTTGCAATTTTTTACAAAATAAGTCCATTATGCACACTCCTCATCTTAGAGTTGGGTAGATAGGGAGAATAATTGATTGTTGCCAACCTTGTATATGAAAAACTTTGACTAGACATTGGTTGGATACTCCACTACTAGTTGACACCACTAACGCACACCAAAAGTCCAAGATACCCCTAATATGTGGCCTACACACAAGGGCTTAGACTACACCTCCATAAAATGTACCTTCGACTTTAGATGTCCGAAAATAGTAATATCCTAGGCAACCCTAGCCTATTTGTTAGATTTTTGTTTTTAACTATTTAATCCACTTACGATATACTCTTTTGTTTGCAACCTCCTAGTATACACTTATGTTTTTAATACAACAAAGTTAAGAGGGTGTGTTCCTTTCTTACACTTAAATATTTTCAATAAAACGAAGTTAAGCGCACGCGTTTCCTTATATCAAAAGTAAAACATGTCTATCTCTCTAAACTAATGGCAAAATCGTTGCATAAAAAATGTAATATGAAAATTAAATTAAAATTAGATTATTATTTTTATGATAAATACACCAAATATGGAAAAATTGTTTTCAAACACAACCATAAAAAAAAGTGTTAGTTTATCAAATAGAACTACAAACTTATTAAGCCAGCCTAGATCCATCTTAATGTAGATCTATCACATGCCAATAGGCATCCAATCTCTTGATGTGAAAACCTCGTTTTTGGTGCTTGATAGATCTAGGTTGGGATGGCTCTAGGTTGGCTATAGAATACTATATAATATCTATATTTGCATATATGTATCTATTTCTTATTCCCACAATCTATATCACCCCCTAAACATACACACTCTTTCTCCATATCTATCTCTTGCTCCCTCCCTCTTCCTCTCTGCCTCTCTCTCTTCCCTCTATCTCTCCTCTCTCCATCGCTCCCTTGTCACTCCCTTTCTCTCTACCTCTCTCCCTCTATGTCTTTCTTCTTCCTTCCCTCTCTCTACCCCTCTAACTTAATCTCTCTTAGTGTTCTCTCTCCCTTTCTCTCTCACCTCCCACTACCCCCCCCATCACTCTCTCTCTCTCTGCCCCCCTCCATCTTTCTCCTCCCTCTCTCTCACTTTCCCTTCTCTCCATGTCTCTATCCCCACCTATTCTCTCTCTCCCCTCCTTGCTTCTCTCCCTCTCTCTCTATCCATCTATCCCTTGCCATTCCCTCTCTCTCTCCACTTCTACATCCCTATGCCTTAGTTAGTTCCTCCCTCTCTCTCCAGCTCTATCTGCCTATGCCATATTTCTTTCCTCCCTCTCTCTCCCCCTCCAACTGCATATCTCTCTCCCCCACTCTCTTCTTCTCTATCTCCCCTCTTTCTCTTCCTATGTCCTTCTCTCTATCTCCTCCCATCGCGCTCTCTCTCTCTTTCTGTCCATCTTTATCACTATCTCCCTCCCACTCTCTTCCATTCATTGTGATTGCTATCATCACTTGGACCCTTAGTTAAGATAGATCTATGTTTGTTCTTACTAATATTTCTATTTTATAAATTTCACATCTTTAAATACAAAAGTATTCTCACTTTTAATTTTATTAAAACCTTAATTTAATTTATGTGGGAATAATTTTAGTAGTCGTGAGGATAAAGGGTTTATATATATCTCAAAACTAATTACAACCCTTTTCCTATTACCTTCAAATAAAAATCTTATAAAATTAAATTAAATTAAAAAAAAATTATTGTGAAATAAGTTATGGTTTTTGGGCATGTGATATTGATAAGGCATGATACTGGCCAATGATATTATAGGAAAGTCTATTTACAAGTTAATAATATGCATGCAAAAGTGAGGGTGAATATCGATGGTTAAGAATCTTGTGATATTGTTATAAAATATTTAGATTGTGAAATAAGATATGATTTTTTGGCATGTGGTATTGATAAACCATGGTATTAGACCATGCTATTGTAACAAAACCTATTGACAATTTCATAATATCAACGGCAAATTGGGGGTGAATATCCATGATTCAGAATCCTGTCACATTCTTATAAAATATTTTGATTTTGAAATAAGTCATGTCTTTTGGGCATGTGATATTGATAATACATGGTATTGTAACAAAGTATATTTCCATGTTGATAATATCCATGGTAAAGTGAGAATGAATTTCCATGGTTAAGAATATTTTCATATTGTTGTAAAATATTTTTATTGTGAAATAAGTTATTCTTTTAGAACATGTGTTATTGATAAGCCATAGTATTGGCCCATGGTATTATTGCAAATCCATTTTTTTACAATTTAATAATATCCACTGTAAAGTGGGTGGTGAATATCCTTGGTTAAGAATCTTGTCATACTGTTATAAAGTATTTTGGTTGTGAAATAAGGTATGGTTCTTGGGCTTGAGGTATTGATAAGCTATGGTACTCGCTCATGGTATTGTAACATAACCTATTCACAAGTTAATAACAAAATCAAAATATAACAAATTGAATTTATTATTTTTATTATTAATTGAGCCAACATTTAGATTTTTTCACTCATCCCCATACTTTTGAATTTCATTATTATATTACTATTATTCTTTAACAAAGCCCATATTTATAATTGTTTACATACTTACATTACACCTACAGATCTACTCTATACTCTATAAATACTATATTTATTGTTTTTTAGGTAGGGAAATTTTAACATTTTTTAAAAAATTCAGCGTTAATTTTGATGTAACAAAGCCCTCCTAATTCCAATATTCATTTACATTCTGAAACAAGTAGTATATTTTCACTTTTCATAGGGCGGAGGGAAAACTCGTAGATATTTTAACTTTCCATAAGCTGGATGGAGGGAAAACTAGTAGCATATTTTCACTTTTCATAAGGCGGGAGGGAAAATGATATTGAAGAGAGTTGTGAATTAAACCCACCATTAGATCTTCAATCCATTAATGGCACCCAGGTATGTTTCATTTCTAACCTCACTGCATTTTCACCCCACTTTCAGTCTTCTTCCACAGAAGGAGGAGTACACACACCTCAGATCTCCAGCTCAAAATTCACTATGTTTCTCATCCTTCCTTTTATTTTTACAAGTAGCATATTTTCACTTTTCAAAAAATGGGAAGGAAAACGAGATTGAACCCCACCATTGGGTCTTCAATCCATTAATGGTGCCTAGGTATGTTTCATTTCTAACCTTGCTACATTTCGACCACAATTTTAGTCTTCTTCAATAAAAGGAGGACTGGTTCAAAATTCACTATTTTTTTCATCCTTTATTTTAAGTTTAAGAGTAGCATATTGTGTTGTTAATTAAGTTTTTACTAGTAGTGGACTGATATTGAAACCTATCATTAGATCTTCAATCCATTAATTGCCCCCAGTTATTTTTCATTTCTAACCTCATTGCAATTTCACCCTACTTTTAGTCTTCTTCGACATAGGGAGAAGTACACACACCTCATATCCCCCACCATTGGATCTTCAATCCATTAATGGCACCCATGTATGTTTCATTTCTAACTTCATTTACACCCCACTTTTATTCTTCTTCCACATAGGGAGGAGCACACGCAGGTCAGATCTCTTGTTCAAAATTGACTATTTTTTCATCCTGGTTTTTAAGTTTACAAGTAGCATATTTTCACATTTCACAGGGTGGGAGGGAAGACTAGATTGAATTGAGTTGTGAGTTAAAGTTTTAACTCTTCAATCAATTAATGGCGCTCAGGTAGGTTTCATTTCTAACCTCACTACATTTCCACCACACTTTTAGTCTTCTTCTACAAAAGAAGGACTCGTTCAAAATTCACTATTTTTTTCATCCTTTCTTTTAAGTTTAAGAGTAGCATATTTTCACTTTTCATAGTGTGGGAGGGAAAATGAGGAAACATAGGTAAAATCATATGTACTTTTTCTTCTTTTACCGTTTGTCTCCATAGAGTTGTTTTTATTGGGTATACACTATATGCATCTCAAAATTTCTCTTTAGGAAATGCTATTTTTATTCTTTCCATGAAAAACTCTTTGAGGAATCCAAATGGATGTTCCCTACATTCATGGAGCGCATCCCTAGTAAAGTCATTTGAATTAGCTAGTGAACCTCACCCAAGGTATTTAAAACAGGGAACCTGCCAGCATAGAACTATCCAAATACCCAGTAATATTAATGACATTCGGTTGGGTTAACCCCTTGCGCTCAATAAATCATAATCAACTACACTCTTTTCCATATTAACATATTGATCCTATTTAACATTTTGTTACAGTAACCATAACAATCCAAACATGTTCCTCTTTTTATTTTTGTTTTTAATTCCTTCTTTGGTGTGGTGACAACCTAATATGACAGTATAGATGTTTATTTTTGCCTGAGTATATGAATAAAGGTAGATGCTCTCTTACATTCTACCTTGTTTGTTATGTATTGATAGAGTTCAGCTTCATTACTTGTGACCAAGGAGCTATGTCAGCCATGTATACAAGTATTCCTGTATCACTATTTATAAACTGATCATTGTCCTTAAACAAGAAAAGTAGATCCTTAATGCTACATATTTGTATCTCAGGGAACTTTCAATCCTAATAAATGAGGTGAAATTTAAGTGTTTCCAGAATCCAAATCTCAGGTTTTGTGAATTCACTCATATATGGTCCTGGAAAAGCGAAGTGAAATTTAATTATTTTCAAATCTTAAGTTTTGTGAATTCAATCATATTCGGTGTTGGAAGCTTTTGAGAAAACAAGAATAATTTCTTTTAGTTGCATTCAAATTTTCAAAAAAAAATACAAAATTTCTCCCTCACTAAAATTCTCCCTAAAATGGCTTTGCGATTGAAAATTTTGTAAATATTTTTAGGGAAACAACGAAAAATATTTTTTCCATATTAGAGTTTTATAATAATAGGTACTAAAACAATCTTCTAGTTTCTGTTGCATATGTCTGATAGAGTCTTCCCACGAACTAGTCATAAAATTAAGTAAATGTGCTGGTCGGACTAAATAATTTTTAATGAATAATCATTTAACATGAATGATATATTAGGATGCATAAATATATAAATTAGAAGCATGGAATGAAGAAGAAATCTCAATTAGATTCGCATATTCTTAATTGAGTTGAATGAGGCCAGGAATAACTTTGACTAAAGGGTGCTGAAAATGGCATAATTTTGTTCTAGTTGGATAGATTTAGAACTAAAATTAGTAGTTTTCTCGCTTACATAACTTGGGAATATTTTTGTATCTCAAGTCTGAACCTTATCGACTAATAAGATTTATGCCTTGCAATGTTGAGATGTGTTGTGATACCACTTTCTAGTAACCTAAACACTTTGTATGAAATTTTAGTTGTGAATTTTACTTGCAAAAGATATAAGTTAAAATATAGATTAATTGTCCCTTTTGTAGAATTTCCTTGAAATTCTGCAACTGCTTGAATGAATAAATTTGAAACTAATTGTTTCATGAGGACAAAAAATATCTCTACCAATTTGTAGTGGAAAATAATAGAAATAAAACACAGTCACATTATAGCAAAAAAATAAAAAATCTAGGGAACTGAACTGGGAAAACCCTCTACCAATTGTAGAAATTTAAAATACTATCCATATTAGACTTTGAGACACCTTCTTGATGACCAGGTTCATCGATTATTATTTCTTTCCATATTAATTCTCATAACCATTAGGGTTTTTGTCCATCAAATGGGAGTAGTTATAAAGTGTCTTTTTGAATTCAGAAAGAAGTTCATGATCAACTTCACCCAAGAATCCCCTAGAAGGCTCATCAGTAGAAAGAAGAAAGGTATTTTTTTATTTTATTTCATCACATGCATCCATCATAATCACTCTTTAGTCTTCATTTGTTTCACAACCATTTTCAATGTTAGATGCAAAAGTTAATTTAGTTTGATATAATCCTTAGGTAACCAACCTCAGACATATTGTTGGTTAATTTATGTTGTCTGAAGTTTATTGAGTTTGAGTTTTATCATGAAACTACTAGAAGCATATTAAAATGGGTGAGTTGATTATATCGATAATAGTGTTATGGTTTAATCTGGTCCTTGAAAGGAAATTATAGTTGATGGTCAAAATTTCACACTCCTTTCATTTTTTTATCTTCACATATAACAAATATCTTTATGTTATAGCCTCTAGGTAGATATATACAGTAATTGCCACTCAGAAGTTGGATCCCATAATTTTTTACCTTGAGCTTACTCAACATACCTTTGTTTGAGTTGAAAATGTCATTAGATCTCATTATATCATCAATTGCAAAGCATGAATCCAATTTACCTTTGTTTTAGTTAAAAATGTAATTATATTTTTAAATATCATCTTTTGTTGAGAATGAATCCAATTTCTCATACAACATTTTCTTGAGGTACAACAAAGCTACTTTAATTCATTAAACGTATATTTCATATTCTATTTGCTGATTGTGATTCTGTAGGCCACATCTGCATTGGAAAATGGTCATATTTAATGAAGTGCGGAAGGAGAGGGAAGCTTGAGTTATGCCCATTCAAACTTTCTAAGGTATGTAATAAAATGTTAAAAAAAATCTCCATAGAATATTATGCTTAAAATTTTTCTTTTGATAATGGATTATGTATGTGATCTCCCCTATTTTACACACAACCAGAGTCCAGACACACATGGTTTTTTGGAATATCTGCACAATGGACATATTTACGCTAACCATTTATCTAGAAATTTGCACTGTAGAATACCAAGCATTTACAGTTGAATATTTCCTCACCACTAAATTAGAGTTGAAGAGTCAGACTCCTATTTTTAAGGCATATACCTCACTTTTAAATAAATTTATTGCTCACTTTGTATAGACCTTCCATGGGAGGGGAAAGACTGATCACTACCATTGATTAATCTTTCTGCAGAGCAAGGATTCCAAATGTGTATAAATTAGTGGCTCTATTAGGTCCCTATAATACTAGTGATTATCCCATTACTATTGTAGTTGTATCTCTTATTAATATTATTATGCCCTTGTTGTCCCCATATTGTTATTACTGTGCCGGATAGAATCCCTCTATTGTTATTTTTGTGCCTTTATATTATTATTGTTAGGTCGATTGGGTTATATTTTGAATCCTTAGACTCCTATATATAGAAAGGAGGTTTTGTCATTTGAATCATCAAGGAATCATTCATTTGTGTAGTGTAAAAGAGGTTTCCCCCTTGAAGAGGCTGAATTCTAAGGTGTTGATATATCTTTTCTATCTTTTTGTTAGTTGGTTTCATAACATTTGGTATCAGAGCTTTTGGATTCTAGGGTTTTGATGCTCCAAATACGTCATCGTGGCATTTCGCTATAACTTTTTTTCTACGATGTTTTAGAAGTGAAAAAAACCCTTTTCAGAAGAAATCGTGCTGAACTTCGGATCTGAATTTCAGATCTTTTCATGCTATATTTGTAGAGATATGATTTGAGGAAGTTGGTATTGTTATTGACTCTTGAATTACATTTGAAACATGTGACCTGGGGAAAATCATCATAACTTTCTCTCTGAGCATCAGATTAAATTTTGTAAGAAGGTACAAAAAGAGAATGGACTGTAGTTTCTTGTATATATTTTTTAGAGCCAAAGGTCGAAATAGGAACACATGGCACATCATACAATTTTGCTCTACTGAATTATTCTATAATCAGGCCATTATGGGATATTTGGCATGAATCTTCCTTGGAGAATCCAATTTGGATCAGACAGGTGGCATTCGAAAGAGGACACAGAGGGCTATTGTGGATCAAAATTTCAAAACTGGATGATCTGAAATTATAGAGATACATCAGAGGCAATATTGAGCTCCTACAAAGAGAAAAAAGTTGTGTAGATTTTTTTAAATTCTTGCTTAAGATTTTCTTGAAAAATTATTTTGAAGGAATTGAAAGGGCGTAGTAGAGCATTATTATCAGTAACTAGTTCCCTGGAGAAAGAAAATGAAAACACATAGTAAGAAACCTGAAAGCTCTAGCATGACTCATGAAGAAGAGGAAGACATGCTACATGATATATCAAAATTACAAGACCAAGTGAAACAAATGCTACTCTCACGAAAGCTAACAGAAGCTGAGATAAATGGCATGGAAGCTAAGATGAATAGCATGGAAGATAATATGGACAATTTGAAGATATATTTGAACACAAATTTGAAGAAAGGCATGGTAGGTTTGAAGTCAAATTTGACAAAGTTTCTACATGAAATACTTACTAATGGTGGAAGTGTAGTAAGGGAAACTCATGATGCAAACAAAAGAAATGTTAATCATGATTTCATAGAATCTAATGTTGGATTGAAGACCCACTATATTCCAAAAATCAATATGAGGAAGTTTGATTGCAAGGATCCTACAACATGGATATTATAGATGGAGGAATTGTTCGATGTCAATAATCTGCAAAACACACAAAAGGTACGTATGGCAACTTTATATTTGGAACCAAATCAGTTTGTATGGTATCAATGGCTTTTCTCTCGCAAAAAATTTATCACTTGCACAATTTTTACGAAAGAATTGATGGCACATTATGAGGATACAAAAAGCAACACTTTTTTTAGCCAATTGATAAGTCTCAAACAAAAGGGTTCAATAATGGAGCACATTGAGGAGTTCCAAAAATTAAACATAAGGGTAAACAATATTCTAGAGGAGAATAGGATTGATGTGTTCATAGGGTCCTTAAAGGATAATATCCAACATGATGTTCACCTTTGGGAACCTGATTCATTAGAGAA